>CALYDE020000723.1:61481-160038 GCA_944472155.2 Trichobilharzia szidati
GCTGCAAACTTTCATCGAAAGTTGCCTTCACTCCATACTGAAGATCAAGTGGCCAGCCAGAAAAAATAAGCAACAATAAACTATGGGAATTAACCAACAGACGAGAGTCGATCACTCAACAAATATGTTGCAGAAAATGGAGATGACTGGATCAGGCATAAATTGAGGAGGCCGTCGAATGACATCGCATGCCAGGTCAATACTCGAGTGGAGTACAAATAGGAAGCGATGAGTGGGTCGTCAGTGTGAGGGTGACGTGGAGTATATCGTATGAGGAAGAAATTAGAAAGTTCGGGCAATCGTGGACCCAGCTGAACAGGATGGCAGAGAATAGAAGAAAGTGGAGATGTGTTGTTGAAGTCGACCTATGTTACACACGGAACCCAATGGAATAATAATAAAATATTATATAACAGTTATTCCGTTACAAAATGGAATTCGTTACAAATCTCAGAAACCATTTTCACAGGTAGTAGTAGCAGTAGAAGTTTTGATAAATTCACAGTTCATGTAAACAATCTAAATATTGCCAAACTTGAAGATTCACAAAGAAGTGTACAATAGAAATTTAAAAAATGAATGATGTGATTTGAATGTCATATGTATTAATATTTGAAATATGCTGACGACCTGACTGTATCTTTGCCTGTCAAATGTCAAAGCAACCGCTCTAAACTTAATGGCTTTCTGTCAGAAATCAGCCAGTGGTCCAAGGAAAACGGTCTTACCCTAAAGCCCTCCAAATGCCAAACAGTCAATTTTACCTTTAGGCATAAATCCGACCTAAACAAACTGGTGGGCTCTCACGAGGTATGCAACATAGACGGCACTGAAATAGAAACCAAATCGGCAATTATATACCTAGGCGTCATTCTATCTGCTAATCTCTCCTGGTCGTCCCATATCTTAGCGATTTCTAAGAAAATATTCCGTCTTACATTCTACATCAAGAAATTAAAGCATTCTGGTATAACCCAACCATTACTCCTACAATTAGTCAGTTCTCGCATTCTGCCTATTATTCTCTATTGTTCCCCCTTAGTTTTTCCCGGGCTATTGAAGACAGACTATAACATATTACGCAGGATGTTGAAGGTTGTCAGCAGGGTAAGCAACGTGACACTTAGCCAGCTTGTTAATATTCTGGTCGACAGGCACATGGACTCATGTGAAAAATAGGCCAAATCCATTTTATCTAACTCACACCACCTTCTTTACTGACAACGCTCACCTTGCATCTCATCAGGTAAAACCAGAAGAATATATAGAAAACTATATGCTCGCACCAGTAAGTACAAACACTCAACCATATCCTATTCAGCTCGTGTTCTATGTGATAAAAGAACCGTTAGGCGTGACACCTGTAATTCAATAAATAGTCAGTAGTACAACTGGACCTCGTCTTTCCAACTCATATCATTTATAGGTACAACGTTTTCTTTCTTTCATTTCCTTTTCTCTCTCTCTTTTACCGTTATGTGCTGCTTTGTTTCCTTCTCTCACTTACGCCAGTAAATATGACAGCTCCTACTTTTCTAACACCTTCAAACACTGTTCAGCTTTACCTTTCCTACTGACATGCCAATGTGTTGTTGTAATAATGAGCCATGATTTCCTTAATGTATGTAGAATTTTATTTACTGATAATGTACTAACTGGATGCAATACTGTAGTAAAAATGCTGGGAATTCCATTCTGTATCACAAGTACTGTTTTGGAATAAAGCAAATTATTATTATTGTGTGGAAATACTTCATTTTAGCTGTACTCGCAGGTCAAGACTTCTGAGGTAGATGAAATCGTATTAACCTTTTAAAGAATACATGATTGGACCTCTTCAACTAATAAAAAAGATTATTTAACGCATATATGCAGACTAGGCAGTAAATTTTGGTGCTTAGTTTTGATCTGAATGGACTGTAGCATTCAAGTCTGAAGTCTAGTTACCAAGCTAAATGACTTACCGTCACGGTACATTTCGAATCTATGTTAGATGACTGTAGGTATTTGTAGAAACTACCAGATAAGGTTTTTGTGTACACTGACACTTGTTGGCATGGCATATGTGCAATTTCTAAGGTACTCATGATGTCTCTGCTATATGGTAACTCCCAATCCAGTAGTGTAATAGGAGACGTTACCGCTGCGTTATTCAGGCTCATAAATGACTTCCTGTAAGACCATAAGTGGTGTAGTGGTAAATAACTACAAAGCATTAGTGATTATCACGGTGACGTGTAATGAATACAGAGAGAATACTAAAAGGTACTCATATAATTATTCATTCTAAAGCCAAATGAAAGCCACCTTACCCTGAAAAAAACAGCTACAGAATAAATAGCTAAGTTACATAAATTTTTATAACTTTAAGTTTTAAAGTATTTCATCTATGGATATTTGACTGGTTTCACGTAGGATTTTGAACCTAACTGATGTAATGGAGAAAATTGAGTAAAAATGAGGGGGAACTTCACAAAATGCCGCATTAAAGCCTTCAGTAACTGCCGAAAGTATCGTTTTTACTCAACGGAAACTTAAAATTAAATTAAATAAAGAGCAACTGATACCAGCAGCACAATAGGCGGCTTTCATGGCCCAATGACATGGTGGATAATGCTTTGACGTATCAAAAGATAAGTGCTGGGTTCAACTGAGTCTTTATTAGAACACCAACAATCCCTTGAGATGCAGTTATGTCCAGCCATAAAGTTAGAAAGTGGGTGAAATGAAAATTCATGATTTCACTACTAGTCACCATCAGTTTACCGACATCATGTTAACAATCATATACAATAAAAGCATCCGAACTTGAAGCTGATCCTTCGATAGAGACCAAGCATACGGGTTTAATGTCACTGGTAAACAGGAAATTCAAACCAACCTAAATGAATAACCTTTTTCAAGGGTAAACAAGTGAATAAGGAAAGCATTTTACAGATAAACCCTAAACCTTCTTCTTAGTTTAATTAATCTCATTTTACCTAACCACCTTTATTACATAAATCTGATGAAATGAAGACCATATTTCCTAACTTGTTTTTGTCTATTAATCCAGTTATGTAATAAACCTGGTCCAAGTCATTTTAAACCATATGCAACACATTTGATTGGAATGTTTATTTTTTTTAATTGTTTAAATGAGAGGATATTTTTGAGGGAGCGCAATTCAAAATTAACTAAAACGACAACAACAGTGTTTTGATAAAAACAAAAAGAAAGAGTTTTATCTTTACCAAAATGGTTTACTTTTTGCACAGCGGCAACAACGTTTTCTTCAGACGTTTTTCTTCAAATGTATTCAACAGTATGAAGTATACACATGAAAAGAATAAACAGATGGTTTGTGAGTTAAAAGTTGCTGATTTTGAATGTAGTGAAGCAATTTAGAAGTCCAAGTATTCAAGAATGAAATATTGTCGCAAAAAGATTTATATAGTTGAACAGTTTATCAGTTGTAACAAAGAACGTTGACGTTCTTTAAAAATTAATATAAAGATTATGTCGTACAAAGAGACATATGTTGTCGGTGAAGTAACAATTATTTTGAATATACTTATATCTATGTAGGCAAGCCAAATCAGAATCGGTGATGAATTTTTTCATAGAATAAATCCATTATTAGACAGTTGAATGTAGTTGGCAGGTAACCCAAGAATCAAGTTTGTTGATGAGTGCTAACAGTGCCGAAATGTAGGTTAACGGCTCCCTGTCACTTGACTCCAAGCATCCAATATCAATTAATATGGTGTGATGATAAAACATTACCTAGCTTGTTGAGCGAAAGGCACCCAAATCAAGGACTGGACAGGTCATATTGGTTGCTGAAGGGTGACCTTTCCTGACCTGACCTGCTATTATCTTCAAACTATAGAAAAACGCGTAACAGTAAGTCGCTGTTTCACCCCTGTTAGAGAATGTATCCCATTTACCGCAGTCTGAAGGATCGGACAGACGCTCATTAGTTTAAATGGTGAATCGTAAGACTTCCATTCTTTGACTGAATTACACCGTCCTTGAATTTTAAACGTATCGTTACTATAATGTCGAAACCGAAACCAAAATGGCTGTTTAGTGTACACTTAAGTGTATGTTTACCAGTTTTCCCTTCCTCCTCTTCCCTATAGGACATTCGGCTTCAGGTTTTGACGTTCGATTACCTGTAGGTAGTGTTGTTCCTTTTAAAGGATGAGAATAACCAGGATCGCAACAAATTTCGACCTTTTTCTGGCTTATTTTACTCTAGCAGTTTATGGAGTATATAGACCGGGAGTCTAACCGAACGTATTATCGTGGTTAGCGGGGATTCTACCTGTGGAAAACCAACAGATTCATGATGCACAACTGTGATGACATACGTCACAGTGTTTTACAATATTCATTTGAAGCTGAATAGTACTTTTACACGTAAAAAACTCCCTCGAATATTCAACACTTTGTATCTTCACTAACAATCATTTCCTTGAAAGTGGATACTAAATTGTCTGATTGCTCGAAGGTGCCCATTAAACATTTCTAAACGTTGATTATTCAACAAAGAACATTCTTTTCTACGACTTCTAAAAACTGTCTCACTGTTGTGTGACCATAATAACAAGAGAATTACTTTTGGTAACGGCAATAATGCTGTTTCAAATAATACTGAATCATAAGTAGAGACAAACAGCAAAAATAACAGATAATAATCAGCATAAATAGGTGAAATCTGAATAAAGCGACCCCCTTCACCGACCTACCTACCTAAGAAGCGTCGTTTTAACCACAAGCGGATGGAACTGATGAGGATATCAAGGTGAGGATCGATCGGGAAAGCAAACCTAGCTCTCATTACTCTTAAGTCTAGGTAGTGTTCAACATCCAGCACTAAGCATGAAAAATAAGACCCGGATTTTCAACTCAAATATGAAGTCAGTGATACTCACTAGGGCACTCCAAACAAACTACAAATCTTCATCAACAGCTGTCTTCGCTCAGCATCACTCAATATCCGATGGCCGGCCAGAAAAGATCAGCAACGGGGTGGGATCTATGGCTATGAGCGAACCAACCCAGGAGGAACCAATTATGTGCAACAAATATTCAAGAGGAAGTGGAGGTGGATTGGTGAGAAAAGAAAACAAAGCACCAATTGAGATTATACGCCACGCCATCGCTCGAGTGAAACTCGACCAAATGGGAATTGGCGAGTCAGGTGGTCGCTAGCGTGAGGGTGACACGGAGGTGGAAATCATGAGAAGAGGAGATGAACCTATGTGGACAGACGTGTAACCACGTGGAAAAGTTGGCAGATAATCTAAGGTGACGGAGAAGTGCGGCTGAAGTGCCATACTCCTCTAAGAACTAAACGAAAGAATGAATCACAATCCACGTTATGAAGAGAGATGTTAATTTCTTTCACTTTAGAATCAATCCTGAATATTGTAACGGCCTCCAAACTGAAACCGTTTAACTGAGAGTGGACGACAGTACTAAAAATTATCAACTTTAGCTACCATTATTCTCTGTTGCCTCAAAAATATGGTGGGAACACCATAACTCACTGGGGGATTAGGGTATGTCCAGTTAAAGAGTCGTAAACTGGACAAAATGGACACGTCAAATTCCACTTGTTGTCAGCAACAGTCAAAATAACAAAACTTCAACGAAACCTTCCAACCTAATAAATCAAAATTATAAAATAAACGTTGAGATAAAATGAACTCATAAATTTACTGTACTTTTAAATCTATTCTTGACAATTATCTGTCATTTTGCCTGGGAAAATTCATTCATTCATTCATTGTGAATCAAAGGTGATAAGTGTTCACCTTCTCCGGTGTTTTTTTTATATTTTGATAACCCACCAACGCTGTTCTGTTTACCACCTCATTGGATTATATGATTTTGGGAAAAATATATATATATACACGGTTCGTTTGGTTCGCATTTAACTTATCACTAATCATATCACTGTATGTGTGTGTAATGATCCAGAAGAGTTAAGCTGTATGCAAAACTTTAGAAAGGTTGGTTAGCTAAATTAAATTATCACCTTAGGTTTTTAACTGATTATAATATGCTACTTTTTATGGTCATTGATTTCATATCAGCATAAACTGTGTAAAAGAAATAGATTAGGTTTTCAAGGCATTTATTTGGACTTGTAAAGGTGAGTGTTTAATATTATAATCGCTGATATTTTTTGCCAAGGATCTATCTTTTTCATCTTATTCAGTCGTTTATTTATTTCACATTGGAAGACACAGCTTCAGGCTTTCAGGTAGCGCTAGAGGTGGCGATTTTCCTCTTCATAGGTTGAAGTTATCAGCTTCATGTTAACGTCATCTCACTTTTCCTGGTTCACTGTGTCTCGACTGAACTCCTACGTGCTTGGCTACTGAACTGTCAACAGTTCTATGTTAGATCACTCCGTCCAAACAAGCATTAAATAGTCCTTACCTGTCATATATCGGGTATCGAATAAATAAACAAAGGCTCCTAAATATTGACGAATCCCAACAGCAGAAGCCATTGTGATTTGTTTAAACAAAGCTAAGCGCTGTGTGCAAAATAAACATGCCCAACAAAGCGTTATAGCTGCCATGGCTTGCAGTTGAACTTCTAAATTCATAAATTCCGTGATTTCCCTTAATTTATCTGATATTCGCTTTAGCCTTACACGAATGCATATTATGTCTAATTGATACTTTTGAAATGTAATCTGTCTACACCACTGTTATTATTATTATTATTGCTTCCTTTAGTTCCTAAAGGAACATATGGCTTCAGCCACACGTCTCCGTTGCGTTCCGTTCTCCGCCAGCTTTTTCACCTGGCTCCATACCTGCTCACATACTTTCACCTCCTCTTCTTATCACCTCCCCCATGTCACACTCGCACTGACGACCAAATGACTCTCAGCTTCCCGTTAAGGTTGAACTCGAGTGATGGCCTGTTGTGTGGTGTCACTTGATGGTTTGTTTTCTCAGAGTATGGCCAGCAATCCAACTACATTTCTTCCTGCATATTTGTTGCACAATTGGTTTCTGCTGAAATGGTTCGCTCATTTTAGTGATCCCTCTCTGTTGCTGATCTTTTCTGGCCAGTCATCTGATCTCGAGTGGTGTTGACTGAAGACAGGTGTTGATGCAGTTCTGTAGTTTGTTCGAAGTACAGCTCGTGACTCATCGCCAAGTCTCTAATCCACATAGTAAATAGCACTGACTTCACATTTGAGTTAAAAATCCCGATTTTCTTTTTCAAGATGAATGCTGTTAACCTGCACACAGACTTGAGAGTAATGAAATCCTACTTTGCTTTCCCGATTTATCGCCACTTTGACATCCTCATCATTTCCATCCGCCTGTAGTCGAAAGGATGCTTCCCAGATCCTTAGGTAAAGAAGGTTGCTTATTTCAGATTTCTCCCATTTATGCTGATTGTTGTCTTTTGTTGTTGCTGTCAGCCAGGAATCGTCATCCTTTCTGTTGACTCTATGTTCACCTGAAGTTTTGTCTTCTTTGAATGCTTCACCTGCCATCTTGCTGCTTTTCATTTGTATATCTTCAAGTTTGTCGGAAATCAGACATCGCCAGAATCCATATCCCCCAGGAATTTTTGTGGGTACACTTTATGCTTGTCTCCTCGTTGCCAGCTGCCTGTCTTATTATCCAGTCTACCACAATCAGGAAAATCATGGGAGATAGTAGGCAGTCTTGTCTTGTTTCCATCTTCATTTCGAAGTATTCCGTGAGTTTCCTGTTGTGAATTAGTTGGTATGCTACATTATCATACAACTGCTGCATGAGATGTGTAATTGTTAAAGGCACCCCGTAGTAGCGAAGTAGTTACGGAATCACCTCTCAATTGACGCTGAGCTATCAAAGTCCTTTTCAAAGTCGATGAAGTTGAGATAGATAGCTGCCTGTCATTCCAAGCTCTGTTCAATGGTGATACGTAGTGTTGTGATCACCTAGTCATTATTATTGCACATGAAGAAATAAGGACATCAGTTAGATAAGGAAAATGTAGAACCCTAACAAAGGATATATGAAGAATGCCGAAGAAGCCCTACAAGACCTCTTCCCACAGCGGTTAGCTTTTATGAGACACATGAAAATAGATCAAATCTTTTAATCGTATAATTAGACGTTTAAAGGTAAGGTTAGCAAAATGTTATCCAGAAGCACAGTAAAAGCCATGGAATTCAAGAATTCAGCTCAAAGAATACAGTAAAACTAGAAATGGTTTTTGCCGGAGACAATGGCTGTCTTCTAATATTTCTGTCCTTCAGCGAAAAATCTTATTTCAGCGAATTCACTTATTTCACCTCTACAATTGTATTTACATTTCAGTTTTTCTCGTTAAAGTGAGTAGTAAGAAATCACTATAAGAATAATCGATAATAATAAATACATATGAGAATCCAAAAAAGAATTGGAAAGATCTTGCATTCGACCATTTTTTTGTATGTATGTATCAGTTAATCTATTCTTGTGGAACCAGGTATATTGGTCTCTCGATACAGATCCCGTTTAATAAAAGGGTTCAGGAACACTATCCCTCATGTTTGCAGAAAGAAAGCAGAAGCTCTGTACGATATGCAATAATAGAACGCCTTGAAGTCACTCACCACTCTATTGCAACAAACTGCTTCTTCAAAGTGATCTACAAATTGAAAAGTAACCTGTCTAAGATGATACACTTTCGCGTCCGTCGCGCTGCTCAAGCTCTAGCCATTCAGATGGCGAAGCTGGAACTGTCACCTATATTATCATGATACAAAGCCTATTGTTTTCAAGCAAAATGTCTCACCATTTTTTTTGCTTCTGCGACCTTCTCTAACTTATTTACCCTCCTAAACTCTTAGGCGACATAGGATTTCTTTGCTTCCACATACACTGTGATAACAACTCACTTATTAAATTATTTATCTTATTACAGAATTTTATCACCCTTATTCTCATCCCTTTCTCAATATCCACATTTCACAACAGCTAGAGAAAGTGAATTCGCCGAAAAGAGAATCTTCTCTGAACAACTACTTGTCTTGTTTTTTCGTTAACGCTCAAATCAGTGTAGTTTATCTCCTTATCAGTCATACATAATGCGATATATTTCTAATAGTATTCAGCTGTTTCATCCGGCGGGTGCTTACTGATGACGATTCCCAAACTAGGACGAAACAGCTGTCCAGTACCCCCAGGTTTTCCAATGGATTTCTAACCAATGTCAGCTCACGATGAAATCCTGTAACTAACCGCTTTATTCTGAACAGTGTTGAAATCATGTACAGAATTTTCAGAGGAATTTATTGTATGGTATTTTCTCTTCATGCAGCATCTTTTTATAAAATGATGGGTGACAGTGTATTGGTTGACATAGTACTATATGGCCTTAAGCGCAAATTGATCTCTTATGATATTTCTTCCCTGTCTCCTTCGAGGACTGCAAAGCCATTTGAAGGTATTTAAAAACTTACAGGAGTACATTCTGAGACTCAGCGACATGATAATAACATTTGAATTATTCAAGACCGTAAGCAGTTAATTAGTTTCATTTCTCGGACAGTGACAATCTGTATTAAAAATGTCAGGAATGCTTATCTCATGTATTGGGATATGTCTCCACCTACGAATCTGCTTCTTCACTAGTTCAGTAGGAACTTGCCAATCAGCAGGTTTTATACATTTTGAATACTAACGAGAGTAGAAAACACCATAACAGGTCATACTTTAATAGATTATAACAGAATGAACGAGTGAAATTATACTTGGTAGTAATAATGGAGGTATTTTTTATAGCCGTCGTTTTAAGCGGTCCGCAGTCGTAAATAAAGAGAAAAGCGAAAATTGGATAGTTTATCCCTTATTTTTAGAACGTAAAACTGCAGGAGTTGTGAAGAGACAGTGTACTACTGACTCCGATTACTTCATTCTTTCAGCATCAGTTCATCATTTCACTCAGGTTACCACCGGAGAAATACAGTTTGAAAGGCAGGTTCTTCTTCGGGATTGTTGACATAACAGCTTGCTTTTGCAATAAATTCATATTATTATTAATTACAAAACGGGGAACCCACTGAGACCCATCTTAGACATGTTGAGTTCTCCATATCACAAAATCGCAAAATGGATTACAGAAGTCCTTACGCTTGTAAGAGACTCATTATCAAACCATTCTGTAAAATGTTCATTTGATCTGACAGATATGCTAGACACCTTGAACATCAAGGATAAGGTTATGTGTTCGATTGACATAGAATCTTTATTCACCAGTGTTCCCCTTAATGAAACTGTTGATTTCATTTGCGATTACATCACAAGCAATGAAATAAACTTATCTATTCCTGTAACTTACATCAGAGACATCATCTTAATGTGTACAGAAAATATTACATTCACCTTTCAAGAAAAGGCATACAAACAAATTGATGGTGTTGCGATGGGTAGCCCTCTTGGGCCCCTGTTAGCAGATATTTTCATGTCGAAATTGGAGAGACAAATGCAAGGTATGCTTGGAGAATTTATGCTGTATAAACGTTATTTAGATGATACGCTCATTATTGGTAATAATAGTAAATCTATTGAAAACTTTATTACCCTATTTAATCATATTCATCCAAATATTCGAGTGACTTCCGAACTAGAATTGAATAACAAACTGGGTTTCCTGGATATTACAATGACCAGGAGAGATGATGGAACGATTCAACGATCTATTTTTCGTAAACAGACATGGAGTGGACAATATCTTCATTTCACCAGTTTTATTCATATCCAGTATAAACGTTCCTTAGTGAAATGTTTGTTCTCAAGTACCCGAAAAATATGCACGAGTGACATAGTGATGGATGAGTTTCGAAATATACATTCAGTTTTATTAGCTAATGGTTAACCAGAAAACTTTATCACTTGTCACAGTAAAGAAAGACCACATCTCGAAAAGACAGCTTCAGTACCAAAGAAAGCTATCTTTATTAACCTACCATTCGAGGGTGATCAGATTATGCAGTTGACAGCCCAAAGACTTCGGTCAGCCATCAAACGCACATTCTACGCGACATCTCTTTTTCTCACCTGCCGAACGTTTTCGATCTCTGTACCTACGATTAAAAGACGAAATTATGTGGACCTTACTTCAAACTGTATCTAAAAGTTCACCCGCAGTTGTTGTGGTGACACCTATATAGGTAGAACCAACAGAATGTTCTAATGTCGTCGAAAAGAACATGTTCCAAAATGGCTACTAAATCATATAGAAAATCCCAATGCCAGTAATCTGAATAGAAATCCAGCATCATCCATTGCAAAACACTTATTAATGTCAGGTCACAAAGTCAATAATAACGACTGTTTCACAATTATTTCACATAACTCTAATTCAAGGTTACTGAAGGTGATAGAAACACTTTGAATTAATCACATACAGCCCAAACTGTGTGTACAAAAATCAATAGACTGCAATCTTCGCCTACCATGGACTTCTTGATCTATTTAAATATGAATGGTCATTAGTATGTACTTTTGTTTTTGATATAACTGAGTAATTGTCGTGAACTTTATTTTATTATTGTTAACCATGTTAGTTGTAAAGCGGTTGTAAAGAAACTACGAAATGACGATATCATCTCGCGAAAATTGTCTTCTTAATGCCTTATTCAAATTTTATTAATTATGTTTCCTAGATATCCATTCTTACTAGGTAATTCTGTAATATTCCTCCCATTATTTTTATGAAAATGAGACATATAAGGGACCAATATGGTTGTTTTTCATTAGATCTTCTTCAGGCTTTACTCTGACTTGTATAGCTTTATATATAAAAATTTTAACCAATCACGGTGAGGTTATGTATCAAATAATTATAATAAAAGTGTTGTAAATGTCTTGGACGTCAGTAATGACGACTATTATAATGATAACAAAATATTGATAACAAGGTTTATGCAAGTGGCGATAAGAACAACGAAGGTAGTAAATGTGTATATGTAGAGAATTCAATAGATAAATTAGGTTAGTTATGTAATACTACGGGTGAAACGGACAGACAGATAATCAGAGTTAAAATAACTATCATAAAAGTACGAGGGGAATGGAAAATAAGAAAGGGTGGCAGAGTTTTCATTAGAATCCACCTAGGCCAAGGGAGAGACAAAGTCGGAACAAACTTGTTTTGTATGCAAGGACTAGGATTCTTCTCTCGAATTAATTCCCATAGCTTCAGCTATATGCAGAAAGCGGGTTCGAGTTCCATTCAAAAGTCTCGATGGAATGTAACAAATAACTTTGAACATACTTCTTCTATTCACTTGGTGATCGGTGTCAATTAAATGAGTCAAAATAGAACTTCCTATCGATTTTTTGGCCTTTTCCAAAATGTTAAGGGAGGAAGATGCACAGTGGTACGTTTGTCGAGCTGTCTAATTGTTTACCCTTCATAGCCAGCTTTCTCTTCAGGAACAGCCTAATTTGTAGATAAACATAGAAGTGGCTCTGCTAGCTGGGCAGCTTGTCTTCCGCTTGAGCAATAATAATTGTTCAGCTGAAAAATGACAGACAAAGGGTGGTGGCAGTATAAGTGCATTTTATGTCCCTAGATAATGTCATTAACCTCACTAGCCACGTCTTATTGAATTTCAGTTTAAGAAAAACAGTTGTTTCTTTTCAACTGTTGTCAGCTTCCCTTTATTATACCTGATGTTCATGTGTCACCTTACAAATCTACTAGGATAACCCATTTGGACCAATGTATTTTGAATGTATCCTATATCATTATAATCATCGTTATTACTAACGTTCAAAACATTGACCACATTATTATTATTATTACTATTTCAACCACAAACTCAGGGTAATTGCCTAAATTTTTTGTAAATAAAACTATTAAAATAAAAGTTAAGCCTGAATAAGTTCTAATTGAAAACAACAATATTATACGTCTTGTTTTAGTTTTGTAGTAATCTTGAGTTCCACACTGGGACTGCGTGTGAATTTCAGAGATATACATTCAAAAAGTCAGTATAGCGACCGGTCAGTTCACGTATTCTTTATGCATACTCCGCTTTCTTGTAACATCCTCTTTCCTAGATCATCAATGCTGTCAATGACTACTAGGCCTTAAAAATTATGTGTATATGACTGTAGAAACTGATAAGGGAGCAACAGAGAAAAGTATTCTTTGTGTAATCTCTCCGTCCTGTTGATTCCCAGATAAAAATTTTAACGAAAACAATAAATCAGGTGAAGGAATATACTACTTTTCAATTAGTTCCCAATCACTGGCTTCACATAAATATTTTTGTTTGTTATTATGATGCATCAAAGTCAACCGAATCATCTATTGAGGCGTCAGTTGGTAAAAACAAAATATCATTTCTGAAGTAATGAAGAAGGTGGAAAATAATCATGGACAATAATAAGATGACAGTTAAAGGATACACCTGTCTCTGATATAATAATACAGTCAGCCTGTAAAACAGTAGAAGCAGTATATCATAAAATCGATATCATCTAATTGTTATTATTGTTCCCTTGGGCTCTGAATGAAACCCAGGGCTTCATCAGCACACTTCCACTTTTTCGTATTCTCTGTGGTCCGCTTAAGTTGACCTCACAATTTCGCATAGTCTATATATCCTCCTGGCTTGATCTCTTCCTTATCGTTCTCAGAAACACGCCCAACCTCTTGATTCCCAATCGGGTCTCCCACAACGGCCTGGTGCATGATGTCACTTGACGGTTTCCTCAGAGTGTGTCTGATCCATTTCAATTTCCTTCGGGATATTTGCTGAGAAATAGGTCATTGATTGGTTGGTTCCCAGAGTTTCTTGTTGCTTATCCTTTCTGACAGGCCATCTTACATTCGGTGTGGAGCCAACGGCTGTTGTTAAAGGTCTGCATTAGCCTGTAGGAAAATCTCTTCATGACACGCACACCACGTTTCTGATCCATTTAAAAGGAGTGATCTATTTGGAATTAGGCTTGAAAATACAAAGCTTTTTCCTTATTCTGATATCACAATATTTCCAAAGTGATTTCAGAGCAATAAAGTTCTGTCTTACCTTTCCGATTTTGGTTGGTTTTGACAATCTCATCGGTGGTGCCTGTATTTGTAACTATGATGTCTAGATGGTAGAAGGAAGTACCCTCTTTCGAATTTGTTTGTTGTCACAGTCTTCCTCGAGTAAACCTTGAGTTCTGTCTCAGCTGTTTCCTCTGCGGACTTGTTGGTTTTTGCCTCTAAGTCTTCAAGTTTGTGTGACATTAGATTTAAGTCATCCTCGAAATTCAGATCTTCTTGAGTCTTCTTATCAATCCAGCGTTTTCCTGTCTTCCAACTCTAAAACGTCTTTCGCATGAATCCAGTCCACCACAATTAGGAATTTTATAGGTTATACTAATCATCCTTGTCTTACTCCTATTGTCACTTTAAAGGCTTTGCTAATCACGGACGTATATATCTATCTGACTTAGTCAGAAGGGTCATCTGTTATATGCTGGAAGAAATGGAGGTGAACTGACCATACCCTGAGAAAACAAAGCAGGACAGGCCATCGTTCAAGTGGAATCTGACCGAATGGGAAGTGGCGAGTCAGTTGGTTGTCAGTGCGACGGTGACACGAAAGCGGAAGCCATGCGAAAAGGAGATGAAAGAATGTGGGCAGACGTGGAGCCAGGTGAACACGTTAGTGGAGAACCAAAGGTGACGGAGAACTGCAGCTGAAGTCCTGTAGTCCTCTAGTAATTAAAGGAAACAAAAATTATGTACATAAAACTGGACAGAAGTAAATTATTATAATTTGTATAAATGTCAGTAGTATACACGTATGACCTGAACGACAGACGAATACGATAAGAAATAAAAACAAAACATTATTTTTGTATATCATTGTACATCATTAATTATTTAATTTATAATCTACTTTCTGCTGTCAGTTTTATGCCGCTTTTAATTGTACTTCCCTACAGAAGAGAAAGATGAAAGAGGTAGGCCATTCATGTCTAGAATACGCTCAATTTATGCGTCCACAAATTGGTCGTCTTACGTTTATATATACACATTCCACGAAAGAAACACACGATACTAATACTACCTGAGAGAGTAGTTTTGGGTTAGAAGAATGCTATCAGTGATAAGCCCTCCATATTTTTCGCTTTTCATTCCTTCAAGTTCTGGCTGGAACATAGGGCTTCAGGTGGCTTTTTAAGCTTTGATTTTTCAGTAGTGGTTGTGTTGTTTTCACGATATGGGGTTGCTAGTTTTAATCTCCTCTTTCCTTCTTTTCCTGAGTGACGAAAGGCGAAGCGAGGTTTGGTAGTGCCTCTGTAAGGAGTTGAGCTGTGGGCGGATGTATGATAGACAAGCATTCTATCACTGAACCGCCTGACGCTGAATTACTTGGCTGGAATCCAATCAGATGAGCTATCAGACTAGGTCATAATATCACTACAGTTAACATTAAAAATGTTTAGAATACGCTTGGATGAATGTTACTTTACTGTCCCTCTTTTATAGTTAGATAGTGATTATGATTTCTAACTTTTATTACTAATACTGTTAAGGAGTTATTAATTGAAAGTGAGTTTTAGCATAATAAAGTTCTAAGTGTAACTACGAATGTGCTCAGATTTCCCACAGTGGTTTAGTCCTCTGATAAAATAAAATAAACTTGTGGCATTCTTAAATTTGAGAAGGGTATTGATAAACAGTTGTCACAGTGTTCAACATCGGATCCCAGAAGTAGCAATTGACTGGAAGTCCTACGGAAACCTTAGGATGTCTGTTTTCACGACAGGTACAGGTTGAAGGGGATGACACGGTGGTAATTGGTAACACAGTTGTTTATGTTGCGAAATGATGTGCAGTTATGACAGGTTTTTCACGGTGTGCGTCTTTTGTTACACAAGGATCATTCATTCCACCTCTTCGTAACTACACGCACAACATACTACTCACATGCCAAAAATTATGTTTAGGAATCACAGATTGTCAGTTTATTCTCCGTTAAAAAATGTATCAAGACAGAAAACTGCTGAAACTCTTTATTCAGGCTGAAAAAATGTATAAAAAGCTTAGAGATTGCGTGTCTGCAACTGCAAATGAACAATTCTTGTGTTTAATAAAACACAAACTACCTTTTACATCATGGGCACTAAAAGATGAGTTAAACAAAGTTCTAGAGTTTGTCAGACGGCTGTGGTGTAACTTCGATGCCCAGAACAAAGCACTCAGTTGGATTAAGGAGCCGTACTCTGGCGTTTGACGTGAAAACAGATCCATAAAATAGTGTAGCAGTGCCTGTAGATAAATTTCCATGGTTGGTGGTGAACAAAACATGCTAATAATTCGGCATTCTGTGCGTTTAGGTTATGCTGGAAATCATGTTTGTCAAGCTCCTCTAGGTGGACCCGCATGTTCACTAGTTCAATTTTAGGGGGTAAACGTTCTAATTCGTTGTGTGAAGGCACTTACTTGGACTTTTGGAGTATTTGTAGTAGGTCCATTGAAATATCACTTAAAGTTATTTTGTTTCACTTCAGAATATATTTATTTAATGACTACAACACAGTGTTAAGATGGCTACATCATTGAAAAAGATATTAAAATTGAAGATGTTTGGTTTGCATTAGCCGATGCATACTTAAATAGAGTCCCATCTTAATAAATTCATTTGCATCTTTAATGAATGAGGTATCTCGAATAACTTGATTTCAAAGCAATAACATTTTGGGTATTCCTGACAGAATAGCTGAAACTGTCAAACAGACAAATAGCAAAGTCAGTCGAACACTGGTACACACGTTAAAAAGGTGATACTTCAATTTTTTATCAGTAATAATATTGTTTGAGAAACTCTTGTGTCTTCAAGTGTTGTTTTACACAGATTCGGTCGGTTCGAAGTCTCATCTTGGATCAGTAACACTTAGAGAATCACTGAAAACCAGGAAGTATTAGACAGATGTTCAGCAGCAATCACCCATGACTCAACTGAGGAAGAATCTAAACTAAGATGAAAAGTAGTTGTTGGATGGTGACTAGCAGTGGAATCCAGTACGCGCCCTTCGTCCAATTTGGGACTCGTCAACTGGATATACCTGCATTCCGCAGTGAGTGATGATATTCCTACTAAGTCGCGAACCCAAGTGGTCTAGTGGATTACGTTTTGGCGTTTGAAACTATGGGCACTGAGTTCGAGCCTCGGTGGCACACACTGGATTCCACTGCTTGTCACCATCCATGAGTTAACTTCTAATTTCATGCCCAGACATCGTCGAATCATCTGCACAAGAAGCCAACATGTCAACCTGAGACCAAGCACTTCCGTCCAATAGATCGATGAGAAAATCTAAAATTGAATTAAATAAGATGAAAGAAATTTCCAGTATTGCCTGCTGGTTTCTAAGGGGTACTCTAACTAATATCCATCCCTGATGAAACTTAAAACCAATCAAATTCCTACAAAGCAATACTCGCTAATTGCTGACTCATAGTAGATCAATGTTGCTTGGGCTTCTAAGGCGACGTCATGATCAGTGACGTAGGTCACTAGTCGTCTGTGAGGACAAACAATGACCTCTGAGATTTGCCAGCAGTTGTCACGTATACATCAAGAAGTGGCAGAAGTTAGAATTGGATTCCATCCAACAATGCTGAACGGTCAGAGTGCTAATCACAAAACCTTGAAGGTCCTACGTTCAGTTCCTGATGTTGTCGTGAGTGTATATTGCCAAAAAGTACTAAACTACGACGAAACAGCTGTTCAGTGCTCCCAGTGGTTCTTTTTCAGTGATTCTTTAAGTTATGGAAGAAGTAATGATTGGAGGTAAAAGGACTATCTGGGTCTTGGTAAGATACAAATCAATGCCACCGCACCCTTACCCCCTGCAAAATTATTCGTGTGATACCCCATCAACTCAGATATAAGGCTTGGTTGCTATCCACGTCAATACTTTACTGAAATCATGTGAATTAGTGATGCGCATTAGTCTAGGAATTAGGAACTGCACAACAAAAATTCAGAATTTCATTTTACCCTTAGACAACCACCCATTAAATGTTCATCACTTTAAAGAAACCATTTAATGTCAGCATCGCATAACTAGTATAGTTCTTTATTTAATCAATCTGGATTTGGTTTTTCACATACGTTTTGTTTGGTTAATGTTCCTAAAAATATTTGCACACTTGTTTACTAAGTCTACATGGATTACTCGAATATTCATGGTTATTTTTCGGCGCTGTCAAAGTTAACATTTTCGGAAATTCTCATGGATAATTAATGAATTCTAAGAGTATTAATCACCGTGTTATAATATTTTGTTAAAAAGGTTAGAAATATATAGCTATAAATCATTTAAGTCTTTCTGATAGTATTCGCTGAGAAGTTTATATGATTTGTAGATTAAGAGATCAATAACAATAATAAGCAGACCTGAAAGGATATTTTAATCTATGAACATATGCAGTTTCATCGCGATATTATTCCTTCTTTGTATGCAAAGTGAATTAAAAAGTTTCTGCAATACACGTTTGTTGTATTGTGTTTTCTGAAGTTTGTTTTATCTAGCTCAGCGAGTGAGCTGAAGTCTTCTTTCGGTTCCAAAACAACTCTGTGTCTCCCTCCGATTCCCAATTCATGACTTTTTATTTAGGTTATACCCAACCGCCTATCAAGCATAATGTCAGTCAACGGTCTTCTCAGAGAAAATGTCCAATATTTCTCCATTTAAGGACAATTGGTGGACGGTAACTAGCAGTGGAATCCAGGATGTGCATTTCGTCTTATTTGGGACTCATTGACTAGGAGTGTACCTCCATTCCATTGTGAGTGAGTGATGGTGTTCTCACCGAGGCTCAAACCCAGTCCTCAAAGTTTCAGACGACACAAAGCATTATCCACTAGACCTCTAAGGCCATGAGAACCAACTGGTCTACGGCCTGTCATAGTGCGTTACTACTCATTCTTGTTAACTGTTAAACTGGTCTTTAGTATCGAGTAAAAGGAGTTACTAATAAAAGTGTGCAAGAGGCTGTTGGAAATGTGTGTTGAGTGCTTTGAATTTTCGCACTGATTTCTTAGCAATAAGCGCCTGTTTTTCTAATCCTCTATCACATCCTGGCTTCGACATCCTCATTCTTGCCGTGTACAGGTGGTACAATGCTGAGGACTTAGGTGAAGGAGACGATTCTATTTAAAATTCTGCCATTAGTGATGATTGGTGTTTTTATTATTAGTTTTTTTTGTATATTCATCACTTGCGTGTTTTATCTATGTTTACCTGAAGTGTTAAATTATGCCAACGTGTTGATTTCACCTCGTATATCTTCAATCTTTTGAGCCACGAAGCATAAATCTCCTTAGCGATTCAGATCCAAGGAATATCCTTCTCACTATGAAGGAGCAGGAGCACGACTCCATTCTAGTTCTCGCATGGGCTTAAATCACCTCACTTAAACACTTTGATAAGGTAGCTTTTCCTCGAACCAGCCGGAATCCTAACATCTTCTTTCACCTACTGCGGCTAAGGCATGAGCATATCTGCTACTGTCCCTTGGTCCGATTTCTGTGCTTCTCTGGAAATTCCATCTGGTCATGCGGCTTTTTTGGCTTCCAGTAATCTTTTAGCCTTCTAAAAGTTTGGGAAAAAGGAGGGTGTATGTTTACAAATTCTAACAATATGAAGACATGATATACATTCCATGATATCATTGCACGTCAAAGACTGCGAACATCAATTTGAAAGAGAACATATAAGAACACTAAACATAGGAGACGCGGAAGTTGCAAGAGAACACACAGATGGCTAGTTTTTAAATGAAGCTGACAATTAAAATATGTGAAAATATATCATCCTGTTCCAAGTAACTTATTATTCTAAAATATTTTGATGTATTCTTATGATAACAACAAATGAATACTTTCAAAATTCTCATTTACCCATTTAGAAAAAACAACAAACTGAGCGAAGAAATATGCATTCTTTCTCAATTAGTTCCTCATCATCGGCTCTACACTAGTGTATAGTTTTTCACATCAAAACTTTTATCAGTCAAGTGGTTATTTTATATAATCAATCTAAGGTATGGATGAGGATGGGTGAAATTAAGAGGGTGAAGGTCAGCAAATCCTGTAACCAATCAATCATATACCTACAAAACAAAACTTGTAAATCAATGAGATGCTCACTAGCTACTGGCCCTATTCAGGTAGGTAGTTATCTGGGGTTCTACTGGGACATCATGACCAGTAGGGTGCAGCAGGTCGGGTCTGAGTAAAAATACTCGCCAAAGACATCGGCTAGCGGTCGCACTAGGTCATGAACTTGCATAAGTTGGATTCATGTGCTGGACATTGAACAAGGTGAAACCCAGTGGCTTAGTGGTATATGAAATCGCCTTGTAACCAGAAGGTCGTGTGTTCAAACTCCTTTGGTGGGTGCACACTGATAAAGAGTTTCAAACTAGGACGAAACAGCCGTCCAGTACTACCAGGTTTTCCAGTGGTTTCCTAACCGATGTCAGCTCATGATGGAGTCCTGTAACCAAATAACTAACAGTTATTAGTAATAAGATATTTTAAGTTTTAAAAGAGGGGGTGAATATCAATTAGTTACGGAATTCAAGATGTGCGTCGGTGGCATAGAGGTTAGGACGCTCACCGACCATGCACATGATCTGGGGTTCGATCCCTGGCTGACGCAATTCTTTACCTCGTTAAGCCAGAAAAATGCTGATGAAGAGGAAAGGTTTGGCATGAGGCTAGCAACCCCATCCTGTAAAAATGAAACACTGCTACAGAAACTTCAGGCCACTACCTTGAGGCCCTATGTTCCACTGGGAACGTGAAGGAAAAAATATATAAAACAAAACGGAATTCAAGATAAGTTGGTTCTCAGGCGTTGGCAACAAGTTATTACACAATCAAGAAATTTGTAAAAGAGAAATGATGACTAAGAACAATAGGATGATTCAGAAGAGTTAGGTGATATACAAACAAACAAGTTGATGGCATTAGCTAGAATTGTAAAAATTAACATACTCAAAATATAGTTACAAGGGGAAGTGAAAAAATCGCTTTTAAAAACCTAATATATATTATGTAGTTGGCCATGGTAAAGAAGAGGGTTATACAAATTTCCCTTGAAATGACACACAGATTTGACTTGTTCAGATGCCTCTGCTGCACGTAAAATACGTACTCGTAGACAATGCAAGAGGTAGGGTGATATACTATAGTCGACTTGATTTCCAGTAAGTATTGACGAGATGAGCTAGTAATGAGCTACTTATAGCAGCTTTATACGTACCTTCGCCAAAGCGATATGGGAGGTGTTCAGAAATTCAACGATGAACTTGCCTGGTCATGCACCTTATGTAACTTGATCCGCATGGGCAGTTGAACTGGTCATACACATGGAAGAGGCAAAACAGGGTAGTCTGTCTTTATTTCTTGAACTAAGTACTGTTCAGCTAACGATTTTACAGCGTAGCTTAGCTGAGTTCAAAGTCCTATTGAACGCCTTTGGCAAACGTTGTAATAATATCTCACTATTGAAATCACCTGTAAATTGTAATCTTAGGAAGACTGACTTTTGGGGACAGTTGACAACTTCGACTTTTACTTTGTGGGTTCATTCGTTAGTTCACGAATCTAGTTGGATATCCGTTTTCTACTTAGTAGATCACGAATGTTACCAAGTTCTTCGTTCAATTCTTCATTTGAACAGATAACTCTAGCCCGGTGAACAAAACATCCAACCAGATTGTTTGTAATGCAGAGGTACGCAGCTAAGGAGGTGAGTACATCGTTCAGTGGAAGTAGGTTTTCTATACAAACGTCTACATACTGTTCAGTCATTTTGTTTAGTCATTAGGACGTCCAGAAAGAGGAAAGAGTCATTTTCTTCTTCTTTCTCAGTGAAGCTTATACTAGCCTGTGCTCTATTGAGTTTATCTAATATGTCCTTAGTATCACTTTCTTTCTTAACAACTATAAATATATCATCAATGTATTGGCACTAGAAACCAAGATTGTACATAACATCTTTAAAAGGACCATTCTCTAGTTTGCCAGGAGAAAAATTTGCTGGGATTCGGTCTAGCGATGATCCCATGGCAACATCATCTGGTTGTTTATACATTTCTTTATTGAACATAAAACTTGAGTTCATTGTACACCTTAAATGAAGTAACTTTAGAGAAGACACAGGAATTCCAATCTCAACACCTGGCTTTCTCAATTCATTACCTATGTAATCAATTGTTTCCATTAAACACACATTGGCAAATAAGGAAGATGCATCCAGTGATATCATATATTTGTCCTCCACATTTAATTCTTTGATTCTTTCTACAAACTCAAAACTATCTTTTCACGCTATCTTTCACAAGTTTCTTATGCAATGGCTGTCAACGTTCCACCAGCCATTTCGCATTTCAATGGTATGGTGAACTAGACATGTTGAGGAATGGCCTAAGTGGCGAGCCGTTTTTGTGAATCTTCGGTAAGCCGTACAACCCGGGTATCACCATGCCTACAGGTTTTAGTGTTTCATACGAGGTAAGTGAAATATGGCCTTATTATTTCAACGTTTTTAAAGACACTGTCAACTGTCTCACAGTCCTCTCCGTTGTATCTTTGTTCGTTGTTAGTTTCTGAAATTTGTAATAAATGAGTATAGTAATATACATATATACGCGTATATATGTTATTAGGAAAGAAGATTTTGTAATTAAGCAAAGACTTAGGCGTCGATATCAAAAATTATCTGGAAATGAAGTCAGGCAGGAAACTAATTTACTGTCACTGAAAGGCAGTTCTATGTTTTTGTGTGAAATGACGTGCAAGCAAAAAGTAGTAATAATGGTAATTATTATTATCATTATAACTTTCCTATGG
Organism: Trichobilharzia szidati; assembly: GCA_944472155.2. Lineage (NCBI taxonomy): Eukaryota > Metazoa > Platyhelminthes > Trematoda > Strigeidida > Schistosomatidae > Trichobilharzia > Trichobilharzia szidati. The sequence continues at coordinate 84,358 of CALYDE020000723.1, forward strand.
TAACATGTAAATCCACAGATTACATATTCACAGTCTGTCAGTTAGCTCTGTCCTCTAAATCGGTCAGTGTGCTTTTTGTTTTTGCATCACTATGTAGGTATGCATTTAATTACAGTGGAGAAAAAAGCAGAATAAGAAGGAGACAGTAAAACATGCTAGTAGGAGAATCATTTACGTGATGATAAGAGTAATAAGAAATGTTCTCAAAGGAGATACACACGTGTAGAGTGGAATGTTTATTGAATTTGAAAGAAAAAAAGCATTAATACTTAGAGAATAGCACACTGAAGGGACTTATTTTGAGTCTGTAAGTTTATAAGCGATATAAGGACGATACTTTCATTACTGAACTCCTGAGCTCATCAGAAAATTTAACATTTGTCATCTGTCTATGCTTTTCACCATCGAAGATGAGTTCTTTTTGACGGAAAAACAGGTCGGTTCATTAAAAAGTCTGATCTATTGAAAGCCAACCTTTATAGGTCAGTGGACAAATTTCTAAAAACAGCACTTATAATACAGCATGGAATTCTCAGCATTTGTCACATTACTGCATCTAATTTACTCAAAATATATATAAAAGTAACCACAGGACTTTGTCCACCTTTACAGTCGGAATAAAGTCGGAAATGTGCAAAGTACAAAATGAGAATAATGGCTATAATCATAATAATTGGTTTATTTCAGGCAATATTGTCGATGTAGTATAGACATTTTAACATGTTATTGAGGTATTGAATCTCATGTTCTCTTGATCGGACATGGTGAAGGGGAAAACAAAGAATAACAATTATTACAAAACTTAAACGTTCACACTTTTGAGAAAATAAACCAAAAATGGTGGAAGAATTACAAACATAAGTAGAATAATAACACACACATCTGACACTGTTTTCATCACATAAAATATGTGTCAAATATGGAATCGTGGAATTTTTATACTTAGACGTGCGTGCAAAATGTCTTTTAAAATGGCTTCTTGTTCTTGTCTGAAAAGACATTAGGTAAAAGCAGCGGGTAAAGTGAATGCTCACAGTCTGACTGGATCACATGAAAGCGAGTGCCTTTCAACGACGATTTCAACGATATGTCCCAACGGGATACCACTCCTTGACCTACTAAAAGTCTTCAGAGTTCTACTAACTATGAAATTGCCTTTTTTAAGCAATATAAGAAAGAGTAAGGCTGAACGGTTAAGTAGAACAGGTAAGAAGCCAGAGCTGAAAAACTGTAATAGTAGGGGTTGAATTATAGCTGAGTTCCTTAACTTCTTGATGTAAAACGTGAGATGGTATATTTGTTTAGAAATCGCTAAAACATGGGAAGTACAGGAAAGAATTAATCCCAGGTACTTAAAGTCGGACTTGATTTCTATGTCACTATCATCAATTTCGCAACGGTCATAGGAACCAACAGCTTCATTTAGCTTTCTTTTACATCAGAAACTGAAACTGACAGTTTCAAATTTGGAAGGACTCAGTTTAAGACCATAAGACAAAGATCTTTTTCTGACTCATGAGATGGAAAGCCGTTCATCTGAGTACAGTCTAGATGGGAATTAACAGGCATTGGAACAGTTAGATTGAAGGCATGCTTAACAAAGTTCATTTCATCATCAGAGAGAGGCCAGTCATGCAAGAAAAAAGAAAACAGAAAAGGACGAAGAACAGCGCCGTAAGGGACGCCAGCTCCAGGGATCAAAGAAATGGACGACTCTACCTTACATAAAGTGTACTGCTTTCTTCCAGAGAAATAAGAATGCAGCCCTTGTTGACAACACAACACTCAATTAGAGTTCCAGCAACTTTTTTTAACAGAATGTCTCTAGTTACTGAGTCAAATGCAGATGTATAACCCATGAAGGCGCAGCGAACAAATTTAGCCCTCTTGTCTAAACTAGACACGACGACTATCCTCTGGTAGGAGGAGAAATCTTATCCATCCCCTTTGTTCCAGTAATCTGAAAATCTGCTCCCCCTACAACAAGAAACTCGAAGACTTCGTTCAAAATTCCTAAATAATGCTATCCTAGAACGTTTATGGAAAGAAATATGGAGGAAGAGCTCTCCCCAAGTCAAATAGCTGTTTACAAATCAGACAGTATTCATCAGTCTAGAACTCAAAAGTGACAGTATTGCTGAAGTTATTTAAAGTCATCTAACAAGTGCATTGAACGCCTTTTTTGAGCCACTGACTTACCTTATATTGTCAAACGTGAAAGATATTCCATTGCCTATGTCAGTCTCTATGTACACCTCCTCTTTCTCATAGTGAAATGAAACTGATTACATTAGACACTGTGATCGTGTTCTTCGGAAACTCATAAGTCAGCGTTGCCTGATTTAGTTGTTGAAAAGCGAACCTAGAGTAACGAGGTCTTCTATCTGTGAAAACCTTCTTTAGTTAGGTAACCTAGTCTCATGTAATCTATGCTCTAAAAAATTATCTACGGCGATAAATTAAACCACTTTAAGAGTTGTTTTCCTGAATGATGTATAACCAGCAACAATAGCCAGGCGAGGAGCTAAATATTAAGTAATATATAACCGTGTTTCATCTGTTGAGAGCATTCAATTTCGCTTTGTCTTTGCCTTCTTTATTGATTCAGATATTCCAATAGCAAAATGGGAGTTGTTATATACGGTACGCCCTAGATTGGGGAATTTCTGATGACAGCTTCTAACAAAAAACATCATTTTAAAAGACATCCAGATCGCGAATCACCTGGAGTGTTAACAGTACTGAGGAGTCAACTGATAAAATTCATTTTCAAGTACTGGTCGGTAGAAATTTGATCTACTTAAGGTTAAGAAGTCTCATGAGTGAGAGAAAAACTACAAACTAGGGAGTACTGAGGGACTGTTTGATGCTATTTTCAAAATTTCCAGCAGTATGCATCCATGTCCCTGTCTGTGGTTGTGAGGATGAGTACTCATCGGTGACATTCGCTAGAGGTGGCGGTATCTATCGCAAGTAGGCAGCAGTGAGAATTCACAAAACACTGAGTGTCGTCCCACTGTCTGTGACCAACGGGCTTGCTTTATTACCTGAAGGTCCTGATTCGACAAGTAATGGGGCGACGGGTATGTACTGCTGAAATGTTGCAAACTATGACAATGCAGATGTCCAATATTTCACATTCTTACAAGATTTTCTAACCGATGTTCGTTCGTGATCTAACTAAGTAGTATTCAGTCAGCAACAAAACTATGACTATGTATACAACGGTGATTACTCCCTAATGACTAAAGAGTCTATACACTTCCCACGCATTTTCGAGTGTTCGATTCTTTCAGATTTTCGTTATTTATCAGCATTTTGAGTGAGTTATAATCCAAGAACTGATTTCATCATCGCTCTGAAATCCATATTATTATTATTAAACCCTTGGATTCCCAGTGGAACATAGCGCTTCAGCAACGTATATCCACTCTGTTCCATTCTTTGCTGTCATCTTCATCTGGCTAGCTCCATGTTTCCCCATAATCTGTCAAATCATGCCCTCAAACGATCTCCTCCATGTCATCCTTGCACTGACGACCTACTCGTCAATCCCCGCTGGAATTCCATTGGAGCGATGGCTTTGACTTCCAAATTCTACTAATTCGCACCATGTAGCCAAATTACGTATGACGACAAATATTCGCTTTGGACATGGGCTATCGGCGCCTCTAAATAAAGAGAACTAACATGAGGCGAAACTCATGGGCTTGCCACTAGTGACTCAACGGTTAGAGGGCACTCCTGATTGCCTGAAGGTACTCACTTAGGTCCGAACAGGAATAAAACAGCTCTCTACGCCCTGGGATGATGCCAATTCGTGATCTTATCTGAAGCCAATTAAATCTCTAAAAACTAACACTTGAGAACTTTGTAATGTGCGTTTTCATGACTGCGAAGTTTGATCTGAACTTTTTAAACATTCTGAAGTAATATTAGCTCCCGTAAAAATTGAATTTCAATTCAAAACGACCAATGAATTCAAGATTATTATTATTGTTATTCAATGTTATAATGACATATAGAAAGGGTATTTCCATGGTTACTTAGAGTACTTAAATGTTTTGTTTGCTAAGCTTTCTGCTGAAAAAAAACATCTTGATTCATATACAGTCAGAAGTCAACCAGAAACAACAGCAGTGTAACTCCGTTGAAACGATAAAATCGCTCTTTAACCCCGTGTATTTATAGGCTGTTACAATTTCACTCATTAATAATAAAAAAACTAAAACCAAATTTTCAAGTTTTGGTTTGTAGGGATTTGATTGATTGCAGGATTTCATAATGAGCTGGCATCAGTTAGAGAACCATTGGAAAACCTGGGAGTACTGGACAGCTGTTTCGTCCTAGTTTGAGACTCTTCATCAGTGCGCACCCACCAAGATTCGTGACCAGTAGGGTGCAGCAGGTCGGGCGTGAGGACAAATACTCACCGAAGACATTGGCTAAGGGTCGCGCTATGTCGTGAATTGGCAGAAGTTAGAATTCATGGACCATTGGATCGGGTCCCAGTGGCTTAATGGTATATTTTTATTTTGATTACAGCTTGATTCCACACCGTATTTTCAGTACAAGTATGGAATTTTCAGCATGGATATCGGTAGCCCAAATTTACAGGCCGACCATAGATATCGGGTGTGCGCCGGCAGGGGATCGAACCCCGGACCATGTGCATGGTCGGCGAGAGTCCTAACCACTGTGCCACCGACGCACCTGAGCTCGCCTTGTAACCAGAAGTTCCTGGGTTTGAATCCCGGATGGTGCGTACTGATGAAGAGTCCCAAACTAGGACGAAACAGCTGTCCAGTACTTCCAGGTTTTCCAATGGCTCTCTAACTGATGTCAGCTCATGATGAAATCCTAAAACCAAATTCACTATTTATATATCTTCTGCTTATGAAGTTTTACACACTTCAGATACTCAATAAATTTAAGTTTTTATAAAACCCCCTCCATTAGAACGTCTTCTTGAGAGGCAATTCAATATTTCCACTAGAATTGAAAAGTATGAAAACGGTAAAAATAACCCACAAATGGTACTGTTAAGCTTGTTGTTAAGACTATTAACTCGTACTACTCTTAGCTCGTACTCATGCTAAATAGAGGACGCAAATGCATTGAAGTGTCTCGTCAAAGTTGAGCGAAATATTGACGCATTTATTCAAGAGGCTAACTATGTCACATCAAATTACTTTCGAGTACTGGAGATAATAGTGAAACGTTGACTAGTTACTTAGTGAAGAGCTGTTTTGAATACAATTCATTTACACGATGCAGGACTCTATCATATACATATATATGTGTACTGAAAAAAAGATGAGTGCTTTCATTACCACTACAGAATAATTCACTACACTTAACAAAACTGTTTTTTGTCACTTCGGTTGAGTACTCCAGATTTTTGCCTAATCTTTGTCTTTGATGCAAAAAGAATTACACTTCATACTTATGGCGCATTCATGTGTCGAAATAAGACTGGAGCTAGGGGAATAACTTCACCTGTAAAACAAGGAAAGAGCATACACTGACCAATCAAACATAGTGAAGGCCATGAAAACAAATACGAAGCCTGAGGGCTGGGCAAAAATTGTATTCATATAAATACAAGAGGTAGAGATTCAGTTCAGTAGGTTGAAAGCACAGGTCTAACTTTTAGTGGTTTATTTGTTCTAAGCAGTTCATTAATTCGTGCACTTCATTGAAATAAATGGAAGAAATACAGCTAGATCACAAGGATAAAGGATGCACATCCGTTTCATAAGTACTACACGTGATGGATGCCATTTTATTTCTCACGCTTTGTGAAGGTTAAACTTGTACTGACTGCTAATTCTGTCACCTCAACAACGAAATTAGTGTTTGAATATGTCACTTGATATTACCCTTGTTCTGTGACGTCAATTTTAAATTGAATGAATGAAGTTCAAAATAGCATATCACTTACGTCTGTAGAACACAAAGATATGTGTCTATCTTTCCAGGACAAATTGCTTTTTCGATGGCTTGATGGATCAATAAAACTATCTACTCATGGAAATCCTAACTAGATAGTAGAGTATCTTAATTACCACACAGTTTCTTCCCTGCTGAGTACAAAAGAGCCTCAGTGAGCGAGGTGCCTCTTCAGTATAATCCACCGAAAATGCAGCGAAGACACACTTGATGAGGAAGAAAGAAAGTTGATTCAAACTCCTTTTTTTATTCCTTCACGTTCCCCGGTGGGACAGAGGGCTTCAAGCCAGTGGCTTGAAGTTTCTGTACCAGTGTTTATTTTTACAGGATGGGGTTGCTAGCCTCATGCCCAACCTTTCCTCTTTACCAGCTCTATTTCTGGATTAGCGAGGTAAAGGAGTGCGTCGGGCGGGGATCGAACCCCGGACCATGTGCATGGTCGGCGAGCGTCCCAGACAAGTTCATCAAGAGATATAAAGCAGTCAGAACACGAAGACCTGCTTTTCAACTCGCCGCTAAGAAAGACGTATATATCGAGCTACTGTATATGGGTGATCACAACATCTTGACAACTAGACAAATATTGAATGCTGCTGTTAAAAAGACTTTTTATGCAGCTACTATCATAATAACTGAGAATGTGAAGCCGATATATCTATCTAAGGCCTTTGAACATGCAAAAGATGATGCCACATCCCACTGCATTTAGCAATTTGAATGTACCTGTGGTCATAAGTACATGGGGAGGACTCACCGACCTCTGCTAGTAAGGGTTCCAGAAGCAAATGGAATATTCAGAACCTAACAGGAAACTAAGCTCCTCTGTTGCAAAACATATTTTTGAGACAAGATATCAAAATTGATGTTGACACGTCTTACAAACCTTTCTGGAGAACGTACTCCTGGCGTGTCCTAAAGTTTGTTGAGGCCCTAGCTGGCAATTAGAAATCTTAAGACATCTTTATTCGTTCAAAGCAACAATTCGTCATCACATCAAATCTTCCTTGGTAAACTTTGTTTTTATACTAGCCAGGGTAGATGCCCTATTACACCTCTCTTATTTGGTTTCGTAGCCTTCATTGTTATTTTGACCTTCAGTGTGTCCTTTTAACTTGACCTAAGGAGTCTATTTTCTCACCTATTAACTCTTTATTAATTTCACGTATATTCCTTCGACAAGTCCTTGTGTATGATCAGATTGTTCAAAATGTGTTACCCATATGAACATTACACAATTCAGACAAATTACCTCTGCATATTGCTTTGCCTAAACTATCCGATTTTTACTGGTTTTCACTGATACTCAAACTCAGTCACTCCGTGATCACACTTGAATTAAATCCATTTCCTGAAAACAAACACTTGAAAACTAAACCGAAATAACACAGAAAAAGGACTACCATGAACAACTCAGAAAAAGATAATCTCCTCAATTTCTTTTAATGAAAATCTTCGTGATTGGTTATTAGGAGTCTTTCTGCTTTTTATCTTCACTTCCTTAACATGAATACAACTCATTATTAAACGTTTAACAATGGGATATTTTTAGGAGTGAAAGTTTTGATTTTCTTTTACTCACTGATGGTAAAAAAAGGTTCTCAATAAAGTTGGGTAACAATTTCGTCTCGTGATTTGTAACTGTACTCCGTTTTTATCGAAATGAAGCAAGTGGAGAAAAGGTAAAGGCAAAATTTAGTTAAACAATATTACACCACTGACTGTGATTTCCAATATTTCCTCATTTCGTTGGTATTAGATGGTTTGGAAGCAATCGACAGGAAGCCTTCCACCTGAGTTTTCTGCTAGCTTACACTCATGAATAAGGCGAATCTGCAACCCTGAAGGAATTCATGTCCCCTTCTGGGGTTCGATCCCGTGTCACAGAGGGCTGCAGTCATAGAGGTTACGACTGAGCTATTCGGGCTCACGATCGATCTCCTGTAGGACTATCCAAGGCTTCCTGCCGATTGCCTCCAACCATCTAATACCAGTCATTAACAGTTCACTGTGATGGTGAGCCACCTTGAATAGTGGTTATACTGCAAACTTGACTGTCAGATTTCAATCTTCATCAAAGATAGGACCAGACGCATTGGATCAGTTACTTAATAGTGCCCAATCAAAAGTTTCTTAATTTCATGATCTGTCAGATAAATATTTTGTTAACTCACGTGCTTTCTCAAAGCGTTCATTCCGCTCCATGAAACGTTTTTCATCGTATGTGTTCCGTATACAACTATCACACAATATGACGGCAATGAAAGCAGTCTTTGGGGCAGTGATTTCACTCAGAAAACAACTTAGATGACGTCATGATTTAACAAACCAAATTATTTGAAGTAATTTGATTTAATGGCATGCGTAAAACTAGTAGATCACCGTCACTGCGTAAGAATATGGCTAGACGTAGAATGACTGACCCTGATAAGTTGGACGACTTCGAGAAACTCTGTCCCGCTGTAAGCAGCCTGCTTGAATCATTCAGTTGCCTAAATTTCCATCCAAGCAAAAGCATCTTATTGCTTTATCTGATATATGTATATATATATACGCAGTATCACTGACAACTGCTTATACTATTGTTTGATATTGTTAAGGCTATCTTGTCACTGGTCTGTCTTCTATCTTGTTTTCATGACATGATAAAAACTGTGACTAGCGATCAGATTAGTTGATGTCATCACTTTTGATTCGTATAGCTCGTAGTCTAATAAAGTAAAGTCTCAGTCGTGAAAACTACACAGGATAATGTCTGTGCAATAAAGTTTATTAAGTAAATTTCTGCGTAGATAATTTTAGCTTAGATTTGGTTATGAGTGTACTTACCAAGTTTCAAGACTTTTGCAGACAAAATATACACAAACTGTGACCAAGATCTGACCGGATAGTTTAGCAATAACTGAGTGTCACGTGAAAAGTAGAGAAATATAAAAATTATGCATGTAAAAATCTCAATAAAATTCAAAATAAATTATACCACCCTTTCATTCTGTAAACTGGTATAAACTTCTTTGGCAAAATAATCAAAATTAAAATATCAAGATTATACATAAAAAGTAAAATGTCTGTTTTTTAAAATTCTTGTCCAGTCATGTCGGAGTCATGAATAGATATCGGAAAAGTTCATCGGCAAGAATATGAATCAATAGTCAAGGCACAGCAAAGCACCGGTAGTTCCGAAACAAGAAGGTCTTTCTCACACTTTCACTTCCTCTGGGATAACATCAGCGCGATATTAACACAATGCCAAAGGAATGCAGCCGTAAAACAGAATTCAGGGCTGCTGAATTATGTTACTTCTTCAAAACCACTCCTATCTTTAGTTCGGGAGTTAAACATAAACTGCCTAGATTCTCCTCTTCCTTGTGTATCTGCCAATTTGACTGCATTCTGTATGCTTAGGTAAAAGACAGAAAAAATCCTTCCACTGCTCTATTTTATATCATCTCGTGGATACAGAACACGTGATTGAAGTTAATGAGGCTTTCGAAGTCATCTACCGAATGACAACAAATCTTAACTTTACCTAAAGAGCTTGTCTACTAAATTTTGCTGAGACTGTTGGGATCCACATTAAGAAACCATACATATGCACCCAACGAAGCTGGTTAAGATACTGTCCTTACTTCCCGTGGTTATCATGGATTTAACGGTCCTCAATTTTTTGTAGACATTACCTTAATTTTATTTTCTATTCCATTTGCTATTACATGTTTATGCTTATTGTAAATTGAGCGTCTTTCATGAACTGTAATTCCATTGCGATCTTACTTAACGAATCGATAGTATTTAAAATCACCAGTATTGTTAGTGACAGTTATTCTAGAATATTCTATGTATATAAACATATATATATATAATTGTAGAGCCAGAAGAGGAAATTATCGAAAGGGATATTCTTTGCTCAAATTTTCTTTAGTCTTCTAAATGTCTGAATGAGTATTTTCGCTGTAAAGAAACAAAATACATAAAATAGCACAAACTCTATTCAAGATTTGATCAGATAGTTCCCAAAACTGATCAATAATATATTCTGCTATACACTGCAAGCAGTGTGTACTTCTACATCAGTCTTTAGTGACAATGTTCAGATGAATATGCCGGAGAATAGTCAGAATTATTTATCTCTATTTCACTGAGATTTATATAAATATAATTTTTGTATATATTTACAAATAAAGGTGAGAAGTCTTCTTCGAAGTAGAATGTTTTTTCTTTGCAAAGTGGTTGACTAGCGAAAATGACAGACGTTAAACTAGTAAGCCAGTCTAATCGTAGTCGTACCTGGAAACAATCTGACCTGAATTACTCAAGTATAACTGGAATCTAAAGCTTACTCCTTCCAGGGATCAAACCCGTGGATTTCAGGATACGAGGTGAACCCTGTCTCATTCTGTCACTCACAATGAACCCGATGACCAGTCCAGGAACCCTAACTTTACCAATTTGTAATAAATAATTTTGTAACTGCTATTGAATCCGAGTGACTGACCACTGTGTTCATATCTCGTTTGATGGATGTCACTGATGGCTACTTCTTGAGGGACCCAAACAAAGACGGAACAGGTGTCCATTACTCCTCGCATAGTAAGTGATTCTCTTACAGCTGTTAGTTTGTAATGTGACTTGAAAAAAATCAAAAATTTGTGAATCGAAAACTCAGAATTATGCTTATGATTAAAAAAGACGGTTGCAGTGAAGACAATTTCCACTTTTCGATGAAGTCACCATCAACTAGGCTGTGCATTCGTGTATTTATAGTAAATGTGTGAGTAACTTCTAGACTTATTCCCGGTTGAAGGTTAAATTGATAAAATTACTAAGTGTAATAAACAGAAAATAGGTAGTACTACTAAAGAGTCAAATGATCAAGAGCTGAGAAATCTCCAAGGGACATTGACAGAAAATGGATTCCTACCAGGATTTACAGACAAGAATCTGGAATCACAGAAAATGACTGAAAATGTCCAAGTCGCCTTTGAAAGATGCTGCTAATACTTAACTTAGACTTTCTAAGTGATACCGAAGCAGAACTTCTCCATAGACGGCTTTCGAAGTCTCTCAGTAAAACATATTTCGCCAGAAGCCTACTAGTAACACTGTCCTGCAATGAACTATTTAACCAGAACGTGAAAGGCAAGTTGTCAGATAAAACCACTTCAACATGCATTCAATAGTTTGCTTACTCGTTTGAAGCCGAGTACATTGACTGTGCCGTAAATCCGCTTGTAAAACACGCTCAGGAACACTGTCCAACACGGTTAGCAAAGGAAGAACATATAGGTGTATACAGTTCGGCAACAGAACATCTAGTGAATTCATTTGAAAAGTCCTTCAAAGTCATATACAACATCCGATCAAATCTATCAAAGAGAGTTAAATCAAGGTATCCAGGAATAGCTGAGGTACTGGCAATGCGAAAACTCAAGTTCACTCCACATGTTTAAAATAAATACATCCAACCGTTGTCCCTCAAGTGGCCATCATAAAAAGTCTGTCTTACCAATAACTATTATCTCATTACCTTCCTTATCCAACTTTTTTTATTTATTTCTGTTGATTTTGAGTTTTCACTTCCTATCTGCATTACTAGACTTGCTTGCTGTGCTTTTTGTACGTCCGGTCTTCCTACCGTGATTATATAAACTGGCAGGTTTTCCAAAAATTACAATTTTTTGGTTACAGGATTTCATAATGAGATGACATCAGTTAGAGTACAATTGGAAAACAAGATAATAATACTAGATGGCTGTTTCTTCCTAGTTTGGGACTCTTCATCAGTACGCACCCACCACCAGGATTCGAACCCAGAATTTTCTGGTAACAAGACTAGCGAGCTCATAGACCATTAAGCCACTGTAACACGATCAAATGGCCCATGAATTTCAACTTCTGCCAATTCACGACATAGCGCGACCACTTCGCAATGTCTTCTTCGATGAGTTACTGCCTCATCTTCAGCCTGCTGTACCTTACCAGTCACAGCTTCCCACTAGACCCCCGGTGGGAATCTCACTGATATTCAAGTATTGGTTTGTAGGGATTTGATTGATTGGTTACAGGATTTCATAATGAGCTGACATTGGTTAAAGAACCGGGTTAGAACCCCGTGGGGTGCGTACTGATGAAGAGTCCTAAACTAGGATGAAACAGATATCCAGTACTCCCAGGTTTTTCAATGGTTCTCTAGTCGATATCAGCTCATGAGGAAATCCTCCAGCCAATCAAACAAAATCCCTACAAACTAATCCTTAAAATATAGTTATATCAAGTCTTTCCTACACAATCTTCCTGATTGCACCACTTAGTAATTTTATTAATTTAACCTACCACCTAGAATAATTCTAGAAGTATCTCAAACATTTATTATAAAAACAATAATGTACAGCCTAGTTGGTGGTGGCTTCGTCGAAAAGAGAAAATTGTCTTCTTTTTAAAACCGTCTTTTTTTACTAATTCCTATGATTAAATGTTTATCTATAAAAAAGTTGTTTAAAATGCACTTTCAATGATATCTCGAGAACAAGGATAACTGTGATGGACATTGGTGATAACAGTTTCGTCTAGACATATACATATACAGATCAGTTTACACATAAAAAGTGAGTTTAGAATAGTGTAGACAGGAAGCATAATCTCAGTGATATACATTTCCCCGGTTTTTCCAAGATTTATGACATAATCATGTCACATTCGCAGATTTATCTATCTATTTTTATTTTAACTTATCGGTATACAGTACAGCTCTTGATAAACATGGATCTGTAGGTGAATTGTGCATTCTGAATTCCTTGTTTTTATTAGACAATTTTTTTAAGGAAAACCCCCATAGAAGTGAAATTATGATTGACAGCTGAAAGTCATAACTGAATAAACATTGAAACTACTGATCATCTTGTCTCTTGAACTGATAAACAGGAGAGAACTGTTTTTTGTGAATAATATTTATCAGAAAAGTTGAATATTGCCATAATTTATTCAGAACAAAAAGTAGTTATAGCGGAGAATTGTATTATTATTATTATTATTGTTCCCTTGGGTTCCTAGTGGAACATAGGGCTTCAACTGCACGCCTCCAACTGCTCCTGTCTTCTGCTGTATTTTTCAATTGCATCCATGTTAATCCATACTGTTTCAGTTCCTCTTCACACGATCTCCTCCGTGTCACCCTTGAAAGTCCCACTCTCCGCTTCCCTTTCGGGTTCCACTCGACGGCCTGACGCGCAATGTCACACAGCGGCCTCCTTAGCGAGTGTTCAATCCATCTTCACTTTCTCCTGCATATTTGTTGAGCGATTGGTTCCTGATTTGTTTGTTCCCATAGCTTCTTGTTTGTGATTCTTTCCGGCCATCTGATCTTGAGTATTGAGCGAAGACAGGTGATGATAAAGGTCTGCAACCTGTTGGAAATGTTCCATGTGACCCGCCAAGTTTCTGATCCATACGTGTAGAATAACTGACTTGACGTTTGTATTGAAAATCCGAATTTTGTTGTTGATGCTGAGTGACGAAGATTTTCAGATTGGTTTCAGGTGGATGTATGTGTTTCTCGCCTTCTCGATTTGACATCCTCGTCCCTCCGTTCCTCCTGTAGTTGAGACAATGCTCCCTAGATAAGTGAATGAAGTAACCTCTTTCAAATCCCTCCGGTTGATAGTGATTGGCGCTGGATGTTGCTGTTGTTGTTGTTGGTTGGTTATTTTCATAACCTCCGTCTTGTATATGTTCACCTCAAGTCCTGTCTTCACCGGCTGCTTCTTCGACCAGTTTGTCGGTTTTCGCTTGTAAGTCTTCGATTTTGTGTGACATCAAACATAAATTATCCACGCGCGAAATTCAGGACTTCTAGGTTCTTCACGTCGATCCAGGATATCCCTGTCTTCTCGTTTCCCACTATCTGACGCATAATCCAGTCCACCACAGTTTGGAATATCATTGATGATAATAAGCACCCTTGTCTGACTCCTGTGTTTACTCCAAACGCCTCGCTGGGTTTTCCGTTGTGAATCACTTGACATGTGCCGTTGTTGTACAGCTGATGAATAAGGTTGATGAATATTTGGGGTACGCCTTAGTACTCGAGTAGTTTCCAAATTACTTCGCGGTCAACGCTGTCGAAGGCCTTCTCAAAGTGTACAAAGTTGAGTTAGAGATATGATTGTCATTGCATGCTTTGTTCGATGATGACGCGTAGAGTTGCAATTTGGTCAGAGCATGATTCGCCTTTCCTGAATCCAGCTTGTTAAGGTCGGAGTTCTGTATCCAGTGCGTCCTTTATTCTATCCAGGATGATGCGACTCAGGATTTTACTTGGCGTCGACAGGAGCATGATTCCTCGCCAGTTCTTGCAGAGTCCCAGGTCACCCTTCTTTGGTAGTTTCACGAGGTAACCTTTCCTCCAGTCAGTAGGCACCTTTCCCTCTTTCCAGATCTTTTGCAATAATGGAGTCAGCATATCTGCCGTCGTTTCTGGGTCCGCTTTCAGTGCTTCCGGGGGTATTCCATCTGGTCCAGCTGCTTTTCCAGCTTTCAGAAGCTTGATTGCATTCATGACTTCAGTTTTCGTTGGAGGATTGGTGTCAACTTGTAGTTGTGTACGTGCTGTTGTTGGTATTTCTGGACAGGTTGTAGGTGGTGGTCTTTTCAAGAGTCCTTTGAAGTGGTCCGCCCATTGTTTAATCTGTCTTTCTTCTTTGGTAATTGGGTTCCCTTGGCTGTCTTTTATAGGTTTCACTTGTGTTGATCTCTTCCCGGATAGAGACTTGGTTATCTGATATAGTGTCCTCAGGTCCCTTTTGCCTGCTGCCTTCTCAGCTTCAGTAGCCAGGTTGTCGTTGAATTTTCTTTTGTGTTTCCTGGCACTCTTCTTCACTTCTTTGTCCAGTACTGTGTAAGTTGAGCTCAGCGTCTCTTTCTCTTGTCCATCTTTGCATTGAATCATTTTTTCTTTCACCATTCTCCTGTCCTCTATTCAACGCACAAATATATTTAACATTCTAAAAATACAAACAATGACCTTAATATTCGCGGAGAATTGTGGTTTCAATAAATTCTTCTTCAAGCTGTACAATTATAAATCCAAGGATTGGTTTTGTAGGGACCTTGTTCGATTGGATGAAGGATTTCATTATGAGCTGACAACAGTTTGAGAACCACTAGAAAACCTGAGAGTACTGGAGGGCTGTTTTGTCCATGTTTGAGACTCTTTGGCAGCATGCACTCACTGCAGGCGTTCGAACCAAGGACCTTCTGATTACTAGGCAGACTCGTAGACGATTGTGGTTAGGACTCCCGCCGACCATGCACATGGTCCGGGGTTCGATTACCTGCCGACGCTTACCCGATATCTATGGGCGGCCTGTGAAATTTGGGCTACCGATATCCATGCTGAAAATTCCATACTTCTACCAAAAGTACTGTGTGGAATCAAGCTGTAAACAAGAATAAAAAAAATAAAACGATTAAGCCACTGAGACCCAATCCAATGGCCCATGATATTCACTGATACTTGAATATCAATGAAATGCTCACTAACTAGTGGCCCTATTTAGGTAGGTTGTTACCTGGGTTCTGATGGGAAGCCGTGACTAGTAGGGTGCAGCAAGTTAAAGGTGCGGCAGTAATTCATCGAAGGAGACATTACTTAATGGTCGCGCTATGTTGTGAGTGAATTGGCAGAAGTTAGAATTCATAGGCCGGTCATTGGATAGGGTCCCAGTGACTGAAGGTCACCAGAAGGTACTTGGTTGGAACCCTCGCGGGTGCGTGCCAATGAAGAGTCCCAAACTGTCAAGTACTCCCAGGTATTTCAGTGGTTCCCTAACTGCTGTCAGCCCATAATGGAACCTTCCATCCAATCAACAAGGTCCCTACAAAACCGATACTTGAAAAATCTATTGCTTAATATTTTGTCTTTGTCGAGGGTCTTCAGATACAAAAGTAGTTGACAGGGGATGACGTAAGTAATTAAAGACCACTTGTAGTTAGTTATATTTCCTAGGCGTTAGGCGATTCTTACTAAAAATCTCAGAAAGAAAGTCATCTCATGTGTTGGGATATATCGCCATCCACCATTATGCTAACTCTCTTCTACAACAGCAGGTTATGGATATTTTAAATATTTTTGAGAGTGGAAAATACTATTAGAGGTCTTGTTTCGATAGATTAAACAATGTGTACACAAGAAGTAAAAGGTAGTATAATCATGGATGTCTTCGGTAACCCAAGATTTAAACAGGCCGCCAAAATGGAATTTTGACTATGCGACTCATTCACTTTGTCTAATTCCTCACAATCACAAGTTTACAGAAGTACAACTTACAGTAATTTTAACTGCTTCATTATGTAAGTTATATTAGGTTATATGCCTACCTAACTATATTCTTCTAATCTATAGCTTAAATCCAACAAAGAAAGAATGAACGCAAATTTTCAGGATAAGACAACCTGGCGGATCCTTGTCAAATCTCATTCAACCTTAACTGTCCGTCGGTCGGTTTTCGACATAGAACTTTGCACATATGTGCAGCAGTTCAGGTCGCCACACTCCATGTAGCACACAAAGGAAGAGAAGGAAGTAGGAGAAGTGCATAATATAGGCAGTAAACAGAGGTGTTAGACAAAGGAATACTTATAACGAAGAACAAAACAGTTCCATTGGAAATCATAAGTCACAAGGAGTGGATTCACCTGCGCCACTGAGAACGATTTTGAGCCATGTCACCAATTGTTTCCAACCATTGGTTTTTACCGTCCCGAGGACCCAAACCAGGAAATCTACATCTTCCTAAGTGGCTTAGACTAACTGTTGTAGATTTCATTAACTGGTGCCATGTTTTCGTTTGACCGCCGCTAGCTCTTTTCCAGTCTGACCCTATATCAGCTAACATTGCCTGCCGAGGAAGGCGATGACTAGGCATACGTAGCACATGTCCCAATCATCTCAGTCGATGCATTTTCATAGTCTCGTCTATTGATTTCCCCTCTTTACATAGCACTCAACTGAAACCTAACCTGAATATTGCTCACCTTATTATACCAATTCACACAGGAGATAGAACGTAGACACCTATGACTGAAGACAGCTAATCTTTTCATGTCTTCCACTCTCAATGGCCAGGTCTCACAGCCATAAAGGAGGACGGGGTGGACTTCTGAGCAGTACACCCGCCCTTTGGTCGATAGTCGTATATCGCGTCTACGCCAGAGACGGCGTAAACTGGCATATGCGAAACTAGCCCTCTGTATTCGTGTTGAGATTTCGTCGGAGATCAACCCATTGGGGCTTAAGGTACTTCCCTAGTAAGTGAAGCGGTCAACGTGCTCTACCACTGCTCTCAAATGGCAACCTTAACTACATGGAAATATAAGTTCTGAAGGGTCATCAAAGAGATGTCTACTCGTCAGTAGAAAGCAAACATAACACAATTCCTAAATGATATAAGTAGACAAATTATTCAGTGTTTAAAAGGGTCCAATACTTATAGTCTAATTAGATAAAAAGGAATGAAGCAGATTTCAAATTTTCTACAGATACGAAAATTGACTATAGACAGAATAAAAGAACAAACATCAGAATTAATTTATACGTAATATGATAGAACGTTCAAGATTGTAAGAGTGAAAAATAAAAGGGAATCATGACATAGACACATTTAGGTAAATTCGGAAACCTAATAGTTAGTGCAACTAAGCAAACAAAAGTCAAAATTAAGCAGAATCTTATGCAACAGAACTAAAAACACGGAAACAAGAACAAAAACTTTCAGTTTCCAGGGGCAATGTGAGGTGAATTATGCTTCTTGTTTACAGAGATTTCATTGAAGTCACTTGATTGTTACAGCTTCTGTAGAACGAATTAAACAAGCTTTTAAAATTTGCTTAATTATTTGTCAATTTTATAATAAGGCTACTATCACATTCCACTTCCATCTTCTTAAACTTTCCATCCTATTATGTATGAGTTCATTCTAATGTTGTAGTCAGTCCAAGGTTTCTATGAGAAAAAATCTGAACTGTACTCTCCACCTCTGTATAATTATACTACGAGTTGTTTGGCAATTGGAAGACGCTGAATAATTTGTCTGCTTGCATCATGTTGCAACTATACTGCTTGTACATTCCGTCAGTAACTCAGCATCACTGCGGTCAAATATATTTGACATTAGATGGGTGGAGTCAATCGCAGGAAGCCTTGCTGAGACCTAGGTTTTGTGCCCACTTGGGATCACCAATCAGCAAGGTGTATCTGTTAGCTTATAGAAACTCACGTCCCTTCTGAGATTCAAACCCGCATTACTCATTGCTGCAGTCAGAAACACTAGTGACTAATAAGTGTCCAACCAAAGTATCTAATCTAGTCCTACATGAGGTTAACCGCTAGCTCGATTAGCTGAGTGATAAAGTCTCTAAGTGCAGCACTGGGTGATCCGGGTTCAAATCGCAGAAGGAACATGAGTTTCTTTAAGTTTACAGATACGCATTGATGACTGGTGAGTGCCGACTAACACGTACACCATGTTCAAGACTTTCTGCCTACTGCCTCCAACTATCTAATATCAACAATTCACAGTGCGCCATGATGACGAGTCGTCTAGTGGCATGGTGTCCACATTATAAACTTGACCGATAGAATTCAGTCTGCATCAAACAAACAGAATAGACACACTACACTAGTTACCAACTGATTTGTAGTTGACGACAATCCAGGAAATATAATGAACCCGTATTATCCTGCAAATCCGCGTTTATTCAAACTAATCAGGGGAAACAACTGCATGAGATAACTTGATTTTTGTTTCTTTTTAAGAAATCAGTTTCTTGTGCTGCTGTCCAGGTTCATTCTGGGAACAAAATCTGTAAGAGGCATTTATCCAGATATGTTAATTTTTTTCATGTGGCGACAAAAATATCGTAGTTACTGGAATTAAATGTTCAAAACGCATTGCGTAACAACTTCACAAATCCTGGAATCTGTCAAAAAGTCAATATTTTCTAACCTATTCGCATGAAATGAATACATCATTCCTGTAATATATCTATGCTGCCTATTGACGTCAACAGCATGCTATTTCACACGTTTAACATTCAAGATAGATAATTCATCTTTTTGTTCTGTCAGTCCTTTCTTCTTATTCTGATATCTAAGCAAAATTGACTTCGGCATAGTCATTTGTGCCTGCAATGACTGTGTGAAAAAAGTAGCAGACAAAAAAATAAGTGCATAGAAGAGATTATATTACATATGTGGGATAGTTGTTCGGCGGAAATCAGTACAAAATTCCTACGAATCAGTGAAGTAGGTTTTAGAAAAATATTTTTTATATTGCACTGTACTAGTTTTGTACCTCAGCAAGTCAGCAGACTTCACAAGGATTGGATGATACTTCAACGAGCCATAATCAGATTTGATAATCTTTATTCTTGTATTCATTCCAATGAAGGTTTTTGTATTTCCCATTGAATGAAAAACAAAACGATATTGTTTTTACTGACGTTTCGCTATTTAATGCTTGTAGCTTTATCAAAGTATCATTTAACCAGAATTTACACAATCTCAGCTTATGTATAACTAACTTAATCATCGTTCCTCACAATGAGGTCATTTTTGTGTTGTCAAGTTGGTCAATTGGTAAAGATAACAAAACCAGGTGTAGATTGTTGGATTTGATCAGTGTGTAGCATTATAAAAGCCGTGTGTTTTTACATAGTGAACTTGCTTATCACATTTGTGTTGTTTTTGTCACTTTATGGCGAAATATGAAGCCTTAAGAAATTTGAAGAGAGACAAAAGCATCGTTGTAACGAAAGCCGACAAGGCAAGAGTCACTGTGATAATAAACAGAACGGATTATGAAAAGAAGGCGACTGAACACCTATCTGAAGGACCATACTTACTTATTGAAGAGAAGAAGAAATCTATCGAATTCAACAAAATGAAACTAAATACAAACAGACTCTTTCAAGAAATGAAACCTTAAATTGGAAATGCTCTCTGGTTTAAACTAAAACCTAAATCTTATGCAAGTTCACTAGGTAAACACACATGGCTTTTATAATTTTACACACTGATCAGATCCAACAATCTACACTTGGTTTTGTTATCTTAACCAATTGACCAGTTTGACAACAAAAAATGACCCCAGACTAACGAACGATGATCAAGTTAGTAAACTGTGTTTTGATATCGTAACAGATGTACTGTTGCCTTTGTTATTTGGTTTAGTGATCTTCATTGTTATTTTGACTTTCAGTATGTCCTCCTTAAAACTTGACCTAAGTAGTCTATTTTCTCACCTCTTAACTGTTTGTTATATATATGCTGAGATTTTGTAAATTCCGGTTTAATAATACTGTGACAAAGCTATTAGCATTAAATAGCGAAACGTCAGTAAAAACAACAATATCGTTTTGTTTTTCATTCATTGGGAAATATGAAAAGACCTTTATTTTAATGAATATCATATGCACAAAGACCAAATTTTTCAAACTGCTATAAGTGAAATTGGTTTGGAGATATATATATATTCTTGTATGCTTATGATTATTTTACTGTTGCTTTGGATTCCGGGTGGAACAAAGGTGGGTTTCAACAGCACATCCCCATTCTGTTCTATTTTCTGATGTTCTCCTTAGCTGGGCCAGTGACTGCCTGTAATCTCTCACCTCCTTTCTTCGCACGATCTCCTCAGTGTCCCTCTCGGGTGACACATTAACCATCTTCCATTTAGGTTCCACTCGAGCGATGGCCTGCATTCACGATGATGTTATACGACAGTCGATTCAGCATATTCCCTATCTATCTCCACTTTCGCCTGTATATTTGTTAAATGATAGGCTCTTGGTTCGCCTGTTCTCAGAGTTTCTAGCTGCTTATTCTTTCTGGTTAGCTATCTGTTCT
Organism: Trichobilharzia szidati; assembly: GCA_944472155.2. NCBI lineage: Eukaryota > Metazoa > Platyhelminthes > Trematoda > Strigeidida > Schistosomatidae > Trichobilharzia > Trichobilharzia szidati. Next base: position 105,209 of record CALYDE020000723.1, read on the forward strand.
TCAGTAAGGAGCCAGCTGTTGATAAAAGTCTAAGATAGCCATTTTGAAATGCCTAATGAGACGCGAATGCCAAAGTTCTGATCCATTCGTGCTGAAAATCCAAATCTTGTTCTGTATAATGCGGAGTGCAGAAGATTTCCAAACTGATTTCGGATTGAATAAGGCGTATCTTGGCTTTTCGATTTCGGCTTTGATATTTTCATCCATTCTGCCAGCTGCAGTTGAGATAATGCTGCCTAGATAAGTGTAGGAAGCGACGTCCTACAAGTATCTTTCATCGATAATGCTTGGTTCTCACTGTTGTGGTTGATTGGTTATCTTCATCACCTTCATCTTCTCTATGTTAACCTGAAGTTCTGTCCTCGTTGCGTTTTTTGCCAGTTTTCGATTTTCCGCTGCGAGTCTTCGAGTTTGTGTGACATCGAACATAATTCATCGACGAGTTAAATCCAGATCTTCTAGCGTCGTCTCATCGGTCCTGCGAATTCCTATCTTCCGGCTCACGACAGTCTGACGCATGATTCTATTGGATATATATTTAAGTGTAGATATTTTGCTGCTGAACCGTGTTAGATGTGGTCATTTTGCTGAACTCTTTGTTTATTGTAATTGATTATTATTTCAAGTTCAAATGAAATAGTAGACTGCTCACCTGCCACATCAATAGTTTTGGGTTCGATTTCTGTATAACGCAATTCGAAAACCATTTTTCTGGATATATTGGTGACTAGCAGTAGAATCTAAGATGGGCATTTCATCTCATTTGCGATTCGTCAACTGAGCATAACTGCAATCATCAGCTATTAAGGCTGTTCTCACAGAGACTTGAAACTTGCACCAATCTTTTCAAACGGAAAAGCATTATCCACGAGGCGAAGTAGGAACCAAAGGCCAGCTTTGTTCAGTGAGCATTAGTCACTATTTGTTTTTTTAAAAGGTTAATTCCCATTTGCCTTTGATTGTTTATGTTGTACCGTAATGGTTGTTCTTTTTTGAATCATCCATGCTAGGAGACGCCATGTCAACAGAGACCGAATAATTGTCGGTTGAATACAATGAATCGAAAGAAATGTTTTCCCAGTTATTTTTCCTTTTCTTGCTGTCCCTTGTTTTCTTAGTAAAACATTTCAATTGAGGGTTTATCGTTTCAAATACTGGCAGTGTTGCTTTGACGTGGTTAGTTTGCTAACCACATACCCAGCCTTACATCCTACAATATTCTCTATTGGATGACTTATTTCTATTGATAAAAAAGAAAACGAGATTGTAGCATAAAGAGAAATTTGCATAGGAAAAGTACAAGGACAGCACAATATACACACATTTTCACGGCTTCGTTCCTCTCTTCAGTAAAAAAGAAATCTCGTAAGGACCTTCAGCCACAGGGTTAAACATTTATGCTCAGAAGAGGTTGGTTGTATATGATACCTTGATTGAAAATAGCTATCCAGACAAATTCATCAGGAAACACATAACAAAGAAATCTAAAAATGACTACTCACTATCCGCAAACCATAAGCCTTTATACATATGACTGCAATTCAAGGGTGATATATCTAGGGAAATAACTTTGAGGAAATCAGGAAAAGCTTTTCAAAGAACGTTGAATGCTGGCAAATTACAAATGTTATTTTCTACACGACCAATGGTGATTCCCTAATTGAAACATGAGGTACCTAGACTAAACTAGCCAATTCTGATTCTATTAACCAATAGAACTTCGTTTGTGGAGCCAGTTACATTGGCTGTTGCTCCACGAACTTGATTTATCGTGCCCGCCAGAGAAAATCTCCCAGCATGGCTAAATAAAGGCTCAGTAATAACCATCGACACTTAGATATTAGATCACTTTGTCCAAACCAACCACAAAGCCAGCATTAAAGAATCCTCCTCCATTTTCTACTGAGTACCAAACAAACTGCCAAAAACTTCAAGGTACCGAATGCTTCAAACAGCAGAGGCTATCATGATTCTCGTGAAACAACCATTGCTTTGTGTGCAAAAGACGCAAGTCCAGACAACGACTGCTACTGCCCTGGCCAACCTTCAGTAAAGACTATAAACTCAAGGAACTTGTATTTTCTTCTTCCCTAATTTTTATGATATTCAGTTTATTGTTGTGTTGACGTTATTGGAATATAATCCACTGATATTATTATTATTGATTCAATGTTATTTAAACAAAATTATTATTGTTAATAACACTAATTCATTCACTACTATTCGTATGTATAGCTGTAGAACCTGATGATGGAGTCATCAAAAATGCGCTAAATCCTGCTCTAATTTCTTTCCATCAAATGTTACAGTTTGCACACAGCTGAAGAGAATTCACTAAATAAAATGGATATAAATATATATTTCATTCTATATTCATGTTTGTTTTTTCACTTTTTATGTCTATAAAGAGAAAACTTATGTATGACGTACTTATTGTTAGATTTTAGATTTTGTGTCATTCAACTGCTGACAGGTCTTCTCAACTCATCTCCACCATGGATTAATGTATTCTCTCGCGTATTCATCAGGTTTTCTTGACAATATTTTATTCAGAGACCAAAAAGTTATTTTTTTCAAATACACTTTCAATAAATATGCATACATACATACATACATACTTCGATGTAAAGACATGCAGACGTGATTGTAATTTAGTAAACTGCGTCATCATAAATACTTAATCTGTTTTTGTAACCAAAAAAACGGAAAGGACTTATTGCTTCTCACTAACTAATTATGAAAAAGAGGGTGTGCTGTTAGTATTATAGAACTGTTAGCAAATAAATGATTTCTGTGATTAAATGACTCGCATGATTGTCAAATCTTGTTATTCCGTTTGTCAATGTTTTGTTTCCATAGAAAACATTCCACTGAAATGCCTAAAGTGTTTCATTTTGAACTAAAACTTATATAAGAACATCGCAGCTAATTAAATTTTCAAAATGTAATTTGTACGGGTTGAATTTGTTTGAGGTTCCATCATGTACTGGTGTCAGTGTGGTCCACAAGGTTTAGTGTGAAGACAAATATTCACTAAAGATATTGGCTGGTACTCACGCGTAAATCGCGAAGTGTTAAAAGTTACAATTCTAGATCAAGTAACTGAATGTTCAGTGAGTTGGCCGTGGATTCGATCCCCGTTTAGGTCGTGGTTTCGAAGAAGTGAAGCATCATAAGACAGGAGATAACCACTCTTTAGTAGTCCCTGCTGTTTTCAATGATGCTGTTATAAACACCGATCCGTGATCACATCTAAAATTGGGCAGTTGCTGATCGTCGTATTTGTCATGCTTTGCATAATTAACAGAAGTTTTGTGCTAATCAAACCATTAAAAGCCATTAATCTAACTCAGCTAAGAAGTATTGATATCTATCCCTCTCTTAGTGGCAGTCACTTTATGAACTAAGTGATTTTTTGAGATGACTTAAATGAAGGAATTATAAGCTTTAACATAGCATGTGAAATAAGGTCACATTACAACATAACTATACTACTTTAAAGGCATTATGAGTACGAAACCTGAAGAAATATCTTGAAAGATAGTTAAACCTACATTCAGTTAAGTCACACTTTGAAACCCTCCAGTTTCCTGATCACAATGTGTGTTTGGTTTGACTAGTTAAATGAATTTAAGGGGTCAGACGAATATTGTTAATTGGTATGATAATAAAACGGTTTGTAGCGAACAGTTGTTTCCTATATCTTCCTCCTCAGGCTATGCATTTAAAAATATATCAATTTTAGAATACAAACAGCCAGTAAAGGCAAATGGAAATTACATCAGGAACTTTCTTGGGATACGTGTATCAGATGAATCGATAGCTCGTTAGTTAATACTTTCAACTGAATGAACTTGAAATGTTCAGTCTTTTAGAACATCAGATAAAATGCAAACATGGTAATTTGAACACTTTTGACTTCATCAGTTGCGTTGATGGAATTAATGTTAGGGATAAGGTTATGATTGCATTAAACGTTCGCCCCTTATTTACAGATATCCCACTAGTAGGAACTAGTTGTTATTTATGTAATTACACAGATTTAAAAAATATAAATATTAGAGTGCCAACTGCCCATTTGAAGCAGTTTTTATTGAGATGCACGCTTAATATGCGATGTCATCTATAAACAAGGGGATGGAGTCATCATGGGGTCTCCTTCAGTATCTCTCTAAGTGGAATTCTTCATGGCAAGCTTATAGAGTGGTCCACTGAAAGAAACACTCCCACGTCAGCATATCTATAAGCGATATATTGACGAAACCATCATTTGTGATGCCAGCTGTTCAACTGCTGACCTTCTTGGAAAAATTCAATGCTTCTCACCCATCTATACTTTCCACTATCGAAGACGATTCGAATTCCATACTTCACTTATTAGATATGACGCTAGATAGAAGAGAGGATGGCACTTTGAAAAGGTAAGTTTACTGAAAGCCCACATTTACAGGGGGCAGTACAGAAACTTCAGTAGTTGCGTACCTATAAGCAAAAAGAGAAATCTTATCCCTCATCAAGTTATTATTATTGGTGCGTCGGTGGCACAGTGGTTAGGACTGTCACCGACCATGCACATGGTCCAGGGTCTGATCCCCTGCCGACGCACACCCGATATCTATGGTCGGCCTGCAAAATTTGGGCTACCGATATCCATACTGAAAATTCCATACTTGTACTGAAAATACGGCGTGGCATCAAGCTGTAATCAAAATAAAAAATATATAAAAAAATAAAATAATTTTAGAGATGGAGATATTGAGATCTCATCTATGAAACTGAAAGAATTGTCCCTAAAATGTTCTGTGAATGTTCATTTTGTATTGAACAAGGAGTACTGCCATCAAATAAATGAGATTTTTATGGGTTACCCCCAGGTTTGTTTATTAGCTAACATCTTCCTATGTAAACTAGAAAGTGGTCCTCTAGAAGAGATGTTAAACAAACTTGAACATTATTACCGTTATATATAAGACACATCCATCGTTCGTGACATTAATTGGGATAAAAAACATCTGATAGCAGATTTGAATAATGTGCACCCGGCAATTAAATTCACCTGCGAAGAAGAATACCAAGGTAGCATGTACTTTGAGTATTGACCATCTTTTAAAGACTTTAAAGTATCATACGCATACAATGAAAGTGGAATTTAATTCGTTATCTTAGTCACAGAATTAGGCGTATATGTACTGAGGATTACATTGAATATGAAACAGAAAATCCTAAAAATACCCTGATACAATATGCTTTGTCTGCCAATATTGTAAAGAAGTGTATTTCTACAAGAAGAGATAAAATAAGGCGTGACAGAATGAATAATAAAAAGCTTTATTTGGAGTACAGTTCAGAGGTAATATATACAGTGATATATTAAGCTGTAGATTGATCGGATCAGTCGAAAAGAACTTTTAGTGTTGTAGAACTGCACATCATTTTCTCGGCCAGAACGATACAGACACAGTGCATTAAAGATAAATTATCAAAGTCGGTTACATCACTGTGAGTAAACAAGTTCGACTGCTTATGAGGAGCTAGTTATAGAGGGCGTACTCAGAGGAAGTTATCTTCACTCACTTGTGAACCTAATCCTGTTTGGTTTGGACAAAGAGTAACCCACATCAAAAAATAGTGCCAATTTATCTCATCTAGGTGATAGTGAACACTACATCAAAATGGATAAGCCATTTACGGCTGCACATCGAGTACCAAACAATCAATCTGCCTAAAGTCACACGAATAAGTCTCCTAGACATAACTGAAGCTCTGCAGATAAATAAGAAAAATCCTGACTTATGCGTTCAAAAGAAGCCCATTCATCTTCTATTTTATCCATGTTCTCATAACATATAACGCCTTTCTTATTCCTTTACGCCTTGTTTACTTTACTCCGTTATTATCCTTATTTTGTGCCAACCTTTGTAATTTACCCTAGCCTTATTATGTCACTTGTATTTTATTAAAGTTCACAACTTAACCGCATTATTTTATAACTACACTTGCAATATGTTAGTCCATGCTTGAACTTACATTCTATGCTCCTCACTTGTAGGTATTTGTTTGTATGCGCCATATTTCTCTCATAACACTGAATGGAACTCACTAGCCCCACCCCCAATGAAATTCATATTCGGTTAACCATAAATGCACTAGAATACCACGCGCCTGTTTATTCACACTTTATCCTATGTTATGAATGGTTGTACATTTCATATGGGTTCATTTGACAATATTAACTGACGAACTATCATTCCACTAATCTAATATATGTGTAAAAATTGGACACTGTGGTAGTAAGTAATTCCATATTAGTTTATTTATTAGATATTAGACGAGCACACTCTCTGATAACGGATGAGAAAGAAAAAGAAGAAGAAATATCAAACATTACTGAGACTCTCAAGCAAAACAACTACCCAAAGAACTTCATCAACAAAAACAACACAGATATTAAATATGGATGAAAAAGCATTCAGAAAACATGGACCTCAACAGTCGTCATTCCATATAAAGCAGAGACGTCAGACGGTATCAGAAGAGTACTCAATCAGCTCGACATTAGAGTTTTCTTCAAAACATCAGATACACTGCGAAACAACCTTGTCCAAATCCCTTAATGTTCTCTATCTAATTGTTTCTATAAAATAAAATGTTTGAATGGTGATGCGATATACATCAGAAAAACATCACGAGAAATCAAAATCACAAGAAATGAAAACCATAGAGCATCTATTCGACCACCGAGAAATCCGGTTGAACTAGAAAAAATTGAAAAAAATCATCAGCCATAGGTCTATACGCTATAGAATCAGGCCACAAAATCGATTTTGACAAAATTGAAATAATACAGAAAAACTTCAGAAAGCACAAAGAACATCTCACATCATCAGACGCACGCATAGCTAGTGGAATGCTAATTGTCTGAATAAGAATGATGGACTAAAACAGAATCTGACCTGGTTACAACACCTCCTTCCCTCCCCATGAATTGACAAAATCTACACGAATATGATATGCAAGTTCACTATGTAAACACACACAAGTTTTATAATTTCAAACACTGATCAAATCCAACAATCTACACTTGGTTTTGTTATCTTTACCAATTAGCCAATTTGACAACGAAAAATGAGCTAATACTGACGAACTTTGTTTTGACACCATAGCATATGTACTATTACCTTTGTTATTTGGTTTAGTGATCTTCATTGTCCTCCTTTTAACTTGACCTAAGTCTATTTTCTCACCTCTTAACTCTTTGTTATATATATACCGAGATTTCGTAAATTCCGGTTTAATAATACTGTTATAAAGCTATTATCACTAAATAGCAAAAAGTCAGTAAAAACAACAATATCGTTTTGTTTTTCATTCATTGGGAAATACAAAAACCTTTATTATAATGAATATTTATTAGATATATCACACAATTAAACAGTATTATTATCTACTGGTTGACGTTTTGAAGAAACTTTATTGTTTATAATCATACCAGTTATAGTCACAAGACTTCGAAACTTGAGTTTTATAGTTTTCTTTATTCTCTCCTATTCGTCGTTGGGACAGTAGAACTTTCCAGATGCCCAGGTGTATATATACTGAATCATTCCTATTACACATATTCCCTATTAGTCGATTCGATAAATAAAACTTCTTCGATGATTGGTTTGTAAGCATTAGATTTGTTTTAACGAGTTCATCACCGATTGGTATCAGTTAGAGAATCATTGAAAACCATGGAGTTCCGGACAGTTGTTTCATCCCAGTGGGTTCGTACTGCCAATGATCCCCAAACTAGGATGAAACAGCTATCCAGTACTCCTCGGTTTTCAATGGATCTCGTACTGATATCAATCCATGGTCAACTTGTAACAATAAAGCTCCTGTCATCTATTTCTCGCTCCACCTTGTTACATTAGATTTTAAAATTCTCATCTTTTCCCATCCCATTGTATGGTTGTGTGTGATTGCATGTAGCTGAAATACCCTAGGATTCCTTGTTTTATTAGGGTCAGCTAATCTAGATTTTGTCAGGTCTTTATGCTCCACTAGTCTGACTGCACCTCTCCTACTACTTTGACCTATGTATTCTAGCTGACAATCATTCCAGTAGGGTATTAGATAAACTATATTGTTTTATTTTATTGGCTTAACAAGGTCCTTTAACTGACAAAGCCTATTTTCAATTGACTTTGTGGGAGGGGGTGGGTTGTTTGCCAGCCACTTTTATTCCTGTCTACATTGTTAAGAATTCCCCGTTATGTTTCCGAGGTTCCTTCAGTGTATATAAGTACTACTGCTGATTTAGGTTCCTGATTGTTGGTGTTGTCATTATCCTGCACATGTTTGAAATGCATGTCGACATTCATATTGTTATTATCATCACTATCACTCACTCTGACAGTGAACAAAGAATCCCAGTAGCAAGCGCTATCCGTTCGCTAACATCTTTTCCAACTAAACTGATCAGCAAATAGTAATCTCTATCCATAGTTATCAAAATAAGTTTCGTCAAGTGATTCGGTTTTAGGTGTGTGTGTGTGTATTCCTTATTGTTAGACTTGAAGTCAGAACAGAATAGTCTACCATCACGCAAGTGTAAAAAAGGACAACATAAAGGTCCTTGTGTTTTTCTGGTTAAAATATTTCCCTTATTTAATTAGTTAGCCGTATATTATTTACCTTCTACAAAATAGACCGAAATTGTTGATAAACATGAAACCGTTGAAGCATTTTCATTGATAATTACCGGATATTTAGCTATCTGGTACAGGCAGCAGCCAAACTTATTACTGTTATTATTACGTCATAGTTGATGATGGTAGTTAGTTGTCCAGATTGAAATCGGCGAGGCAAGATTCAAATGCGATATTCACTGGCTGGTCGAATTCTTTTTTGAACTAGTTATCCTTGCTTTTGGATCTAATATTCCGCCTGACATTTTACATTAAGAAGTTAAGGCACTCGGGTATAACTCAACCCCTCCTCTTACAGTTCATAAACTCTTGCATCCTACTATTCTTCTTTATTGTTCACCCTTATTCTTTCCTGGTTTGCTTAAAAAGGACTTTGTCACAATTCGTAGAATGCTGAAGACTGTCAGTAGGATGAGTGGTGTCCCAGTGGACTACATAGTTAACGTCGTTGTCGATAGGCATCTGACTTCGTGCAGTAAATTTGCCAAAGGGATTTTGTCTGACTTGGAGCATCCACTTCACCCTCAGCTTTCACCTCGCATATCCTCAGATAGAACAAGAAGTAACTTCAGAAAACTGTATGCTCGCACGTCTAAGTATCAAAATTCTACGATACCATACTTGGCACGTATTTTATGTGATGAAAATAGCGTCAGGCAAGAATTGACTAACCTTTTTTCATCTGGTAAATAAACAATCTCCTCCATCCATCCTTAATACCTTCAAGTTTTACTTTTATTATTTCTATTATATTTATGGTCCTGTTGCTTCTTTGTTTTTACTTTCATAACTGCAAACACCAACTTATCTGTATGACTGCTGTAATCTTTGTTTTTACCCTCAGCATATCATGTAAAGAGAACATTATATTCAATATTTTTAAACATGCTAGGATTTGTATACCGCATCGACAATACTGTGTGAAACAAGCCGACGGCAATTTTCACTTGTATTATTATTATTATTATCATTACCTTAGCTGCTATCATTATTATTATTATTACCATTTTATATGCTGCATGTTTTTTTATTTTTTATTTTTTTATTTTTTTATATTAACCCTATTGTAAATATAGAAAAATTTTCTATGTGATTAACTTTATTTATAATTTGAGGAAATTAGATGCAATATTGTGATTAATGCTGAAAATTTCATTCTGTATCACAAGTACTGTTTTTGGAATAAAGTAAATCATTATTATTATTCTAGACCTAGCTGAGTGGCTATATTCAGATAATCTGACTTATCGTGATTTTTCAGCGTGAAGAACCACTTAACTTGCGCCGGGTTCAGGGTGATCAAGAATGCTCTGACCCTGGGTGGAGGCTCACCAATGCACCTCGGTGGGTTGAAACTCGCGACGGACCCTAATTAGGTGCGTCGAGCGTGCAATTTTGTCAGTGTGGAGGCTCCACGGTCCTCCCTTTAAATATAAACAAAGCTTATCTTATCACACTGTGCGTCGGTGGCACGGCGGTTATGACTCGCGCCAACCATGCGCATGGTCCAGGATTCGATCCCCTACCGACGCATACCCGATATCAATGTTCGGCCTGCAAAATTTGGGCTACCGATATCACATGCTGAAAATTCCATACTTGTACCAAAAATACGCTGTGGAATCAAGCTATAATCAAAACGTACATTTGTAGTTGACCTTACAGTAATTACATTGTATTCGATTGATTATATCAATTTATTCTAAACAGGTTAAATGCAAGCCTCATTTTACACCAACGTTTACTAAAGATGTATGGAATGTTTTCAGTTTTCTCATAAGCTTGTACAATCAGTATCGATGTAAGTGGACTGTGGTGTCGTGGTAACAGATTCTGATAGTCTGAAGTTATCAAGTTGTCTCACCTAAATGGTCTTCAAGTAAATCCATCTAAGTGTCATCCTGTTTGTTGATTTAAGCCTCAGACATGAACAAGACTCGCATGCGTGGACTGATTCAGCCGCATGATTCCTGTGATATTGACGGCACTGCTATGATAGAGAGTGAATTGAATATCTCTCATCTCGGCATTAGTTTCTTTTCGAAAATCTGCCAATTTTTGTTTTTTAATTCCTTTACTTTCCCGATGGAGTATAAGGCTTCAAGCTATAGGCTTGAAGTTTCTGTAACAGTGTTGCTTATTTGTAAGGGATGGGGTTGGGAGTTTCATGCCTAACCTTCCCTCTTAACCAATGTTATTATTGGGTTAGCGAGGTAAAGCAGTGCATCGGCGGGTTATCGAACCCTAGACCATGTGTATGGTCAGCGAGCAACCTAACCGCTATGCCACTGACGCACATGTCGAATCTCTGTTGATTGCCTCATATCCTGTTGATTTGTAAGAAAATTTTTCGTTTGACTTGTTACATAAAGAAGTTGAGATTTTCTGCTGGCATAACTCAGCCAGCCTCTTCTCCTACAATTTCTTTATTCATATATTCTGCCTATTCGCCTTTATTGTTCGCCCCACTTATTCTTCCCTGGACTTGTCAAAAGGGATAATGTCATATTACTCGGATCACTGAAGATTGTAAGTAGGCAGGGTTAGTGGTGTGTGTGCCTTTGACTCAGCTAACTGACATTATTGTCAACAGGCATTTCAATTCTTGCAAGCAGTTAGCTAAAGTCATCTTCTTTGATACCGAACATCCTCTCCACTTATTCTAAACTTTTACCTTGTTTCTCTTCGGAGGGTGAAACCAGAAGAAAACTTCATAAGAAGCATTTATAAAGCTTCGTACAGCTACTAAATATAAAAATTCTACCATACCACATTATTTAGCTCGAGTTTCGGTTGTGTGAAGATAGAGTCAGATGTCAGAAAAGATCTTATAAACTTTTTGAATCAATAATCTGGACTGCAAAGTACGAGCAAAGATTATGAATATTACAAGTATTATCTATGATACTATCTACTTATACTTCATGCTGTTTCCACCGACGTTCTATTTATATTGGTTTCATTATTAATATTATTATTACTATTTTAAATTTTATGTATTCATACATTTATAAAAGCAGCTTAATTGTTGCAATATACAAAAAACGCTGAAAATTCCATTCTGTATAATTACTATTATTGTTTCGAATAAAGTGACTGTTATCAATAAAATCTCCCAAAAGAACCGATCATGCTCAAGAGGACTCTGTGATCTCACCTGACATTAAAGTCTGTACTGAAGGTGTGTTGTCTTGAAAGAAAATAAAAGCCAACTGACTGAACAAGCTAACCCACAGAACAAAACTACACCGATGAAATTAAATTTCGAAGTAGTTTTAAATGAAACGGTCACATTTTATTTGAATTTTAAGCTCTCTCTGAGTATTTCTGAATACACTGTAAGTTTATTTTCTATAAAAAGCATTAATTTAATCCCAACAACTTGAGGATAAGTGTATTATGTTGCACTGAAAACATTCGAAAACCCTTTTCAGCCGGGAACAGGTGTAGTTTGACATATAACTTCAGTGTTTATTCACAAATAAAACTGTCCACCGATAACAGGAAGTTCTGACTGATTTTACCAAAAATATGACAGTATGGTTGATTCTGCTATTGCTCACCTGGTCACTTTTCATACTTTGCAATTTCGGTTGAATGCTGCTTCGTCAGTAGTACTCTAGACTCCTTAGTGAGTATAAAAAAGTGACCAACTACAGAATAAAGTTGCCTGAATCTCAAGTAAAATGTTTTAGTTGTTAGAGGCCACCAAGTCGGATGCAAAAGTAAATACTCCCTAGAGACACTAACTGGTGCTGGTGCCAAAAATGCCACGAAATAAACGAAGTTAGATTTGATAAGTTGAATGATCACCCAGGTCGTTTTGTAGCCTAAAGTTCCTATGTTCGATACCCTGAAGTGAATAGCGTAGGGGTCTTGAAATATGGTAAAGGAGAGCTGTCCAACACTCCAAGGTCTTCAGTGGTCCTCTCATCGATAAGATCCTTAAAAACCACAACTTTCAAAGAAAAAAACAGCCAGCAGTATTGGTTGGAGGATTTCATCATGAGCTGACATCAGTTGTAAGACCATTGGAAAACCTGGTAGTACTAGACAGCTGCTTCGTCAGCCCGGTTCGGGACTCTCCAGCAAACGCGCTCACTACAGGGGTTCGAACCTACCTTCTAGTTTCAAGGTGAGCTAGCTCGAAGACCATTAAGCCACAGTCTAATGGAGAGTCCATGAGTTCTAACTTCTGCCAATTCATGACATGGTGTGTACTGCTGAAGAGTCACAAACTAGGACGAAAAAGCTGTCCAGTATTTCCAGGTATTTCAATGGTTCTCCAGCTGGTGTCTGCCCATAATGAGATCCTCCAAACAATCAAACTAAATACTTACCATAAGCAATACTTGAAAAATCAGCAGTATTCTCATCTCCATTTAGCGAAAATGTTGAGATAGTTTAAAATACAAATAACAAAACTTAGAAAGAGAGAGCGAAGGACTTACAATTACTAGAATTTTCTATTTATTTTTCCCTCTCAAAATAAAACGTTATAAAGTCATAAATCTGTTATTATTTGATTTCAATTGAATTAGATGCCTAATTTTTGTCAAAATAAAATTTATTTGTAATCTCAGTGAAACAAAAATATGAACCAAACGGGGAATATACATAAATCTTTGTTGGAAGAGAAATACAGCTAGCGAGAGTCAAAACAAAAGTTTGTATGTACTCTGTCTGTTAGGTGGACATAAATGTTAGGGATTAGCGTGTGGTATCCTTAGAAGAAGAATTTCAGCATCTTAGAAAAGTATATTCTTCGCAGCAACGCTAGAAGTATTGTCCTTCTTTAGTCGCCCATTGTTATTCAGAAGCGTTAGGGACAAGATATTGCACGTGACCACTTGCATATGCATATATCAGTTCACCAGTTGCTGTGCAGCCAGGTACATTGATCGTTTGACGCTTTTCCTGTACAAAATGTTCCAAGAATACTATCTCACATAGCTGCAAAAAGGTGTCAACACTAACTATTCCATCTCAACAAAGTGAAAAATAACCCACCACAGGCAATACGCTTTCATCTCCCTGAATTGAATTGCTGAAGCCTTAGCCATTCAGTTGGAAAAATCAGAGTGCAGAAGATTTTAAAACTGGTTTCAGGTTGATGAGGGCGTATCTTACGTTTCCGATTCCGTCTGGATTTGACGTCTTCATGCATGCTCCATGAAGTTGAAAATTTACTTCAAAGATAGGTGAAAAGGGTTCAAACTCTTTCAAATTTATTTAGTTAATATTGATTATTGCTGTTTGTTGTCGCTTTTGGTTAGTTATCTTCATCATTTCCGTCTTCGCTGTGCTCACCTGGAGTTCTGTCTTCACTGCATCGTCTGAGGACTTCTTGATTTTCGCCTGTATGTCTTCAAGTTTGTGTAACATTAGACGTAAATCATCCGTGAAATCTAGGTCTTCTGGGGTCTTCTTATAGGTTGATGGAATTCCTCTGTGTTCTCGCTCATCACTGTCTGACACACGATCCAGACCACACAAAACACGGGATCTCAATCGTCTAATGTTTAAAATCAGTATTCACACATTGGCTATGATAAAGGATTTACTTCGGTTTACATAACGAATATTCTGCAGTTCGAGAATAGATGAAAATCGGGAAGTACTGGATAGTCCTCATCCATCCTAGTTTGGTGCTCTTCGGAATTACCCTCCAGTGACCCACCTACAGCCATCGAACATAGGACCTTCAGGTTATGAGGTGCATCCGTTGACAGTTCAACCACTGATACCAATGACCGGCTCATGACTTCCAGCTCCTACCAATTCACAAAAAAGTAGGGCCATCCCGAGCTGATGTCATCTCGATTATTTTACGCCTCCAACATATTCTCTTCCGTCTAAGTATAAAGTATTTCTTTGGTTTGTTGGTTTGGTTTATTCAACCAAAGATATCTCAAAGTTGTGCTGAATTCACTAGAGATATTTTATAATATCTTTCTTCGATATTCCTCGTAAATCAGAGTTAAAATCTCATCAGGAGACTTTGATATGCAGTAGAACACAAGGGAAATGAACCAATTGCCCACTGATGGACTGACCAACACAAAACTGAACGGTTCATTTTTCATTCCTTTTGACTTTATTTTGTAAGATGGGATTAACTCTTTGTAACATTTAATAAAGCACTGAAAATTGCATTCTGCGTGAAATTACTAAAGCATTATATTCTTATAATGATGGCAGTTTTGTTCTGGACAGAATGTTAACACAGTGAACAGAATTCTCGGCGCAATTTGCTGCACAGTGTCTTTTCACCATCCAGGATCTTCAAGTACAATGAAGCAACGCTGTTATGATAGATTACCTTCCTCTCCATAGAATGTGCACCAGTATTTTGAAAATCAATTAAAAATATGTGTGTGAACGCTTTACGACTCAAGGATATAATTGAATGTTTAGAACGATAACTGTGTCAGATAGAAATTTAGGTGATTCAAGGTGGTCCTTGACCGTAAACTGTTCTCAAAATGTTCCAAATATCTGCGGTAAGTTCTTCTGTTTCCTTTTCTTCTGATACATCTACTCTGGCAAATACATTTGAAATTATAAATACAAATCAAGTTGACATGGAATAAGTTACTGTCACGTGAGGCTTCTCCATGATTTACAAAGTTCTGTTTACTTTGGAGAATAATGTTCTAGCCAATAACTTAATTATGCTGAACGGATCCGCTTCACACTTGCAGTTTTACTTTTTTTATCTTGTGTATCGTCAGTGGTTCACAGTCACTATCCAAGTGACTGAGAAATCACAACTTAAATGCATGTATCTACAAAAAAATAAGGTTCCCAGTAGATTCTTGTCTAAATATTAGTAATAGAAATGGCTAATGCTCCCTAGAGTTGATGTTAAACCGTGGAAGCTGAACTACTGTGCTTTGTGACAATTTTGGCACTAACTTCATCACAGGATTTGAGTGGTAGTAGAATTTTCCATATTTCCGGTATGAGTGATGAGTCATTCCTATTGCATGTGTTTGGTGTACACTCGATGATCAAGGGTTCAGTAATCAACCTCTCTCTGTCTACCTACATACATAACTTCTGAGAATTTTAACCCTGTTCTACCCCATCGTGTGGTTGGGTTAATGCATGCAGTGCAATCGCTGGATTTTATTCTAAATTACTCATCTTCTCGGGGTCAACCATTCTAACTTTGCTAAATTCCTATGTTCTAACAATCTGACTACCTCGATCTACTAGTTTGACTTATGTAGTTGACTTCACAGTTATTGCAAGGTACTTTGTAAATTATATTATTGTGTTTAATTGGATCCACAGGGCCATTTAGCCTACAGAGCTTGTCTCTGAGTGAGTGTGTTGCTCTAAATGTCACTCTAATTCCTGCTTTATTAGGAATCTTACGTAGGCAGGAGACATCTGAGAACCTACGTAGGATTCCTAATAAAGCAGGAATTAGGGTGGCATTCAAACTTACAAACTCATTCAGGGAAAAACTGTGTAAGTTAAAGTGTAACAACAGAAGACAAGGGCCAGGCAACAGAATGTTTATTACGGAAAATCAACACATATTTATAGATTCTAATGTACATTATTGTAGGTTAATGTTAGTAGAAAATACAGTCTGTTGATTGGTTGTTTCTCACATAAAGTTAACCTTGCATCTCTTGTGGCTGTGTCAGTTCATCTATATGTTAACTGTATCCGCCTGTCCATCTTGACCTTTTTTTTTACATGACTAACATTGACCTCAATTACTGCCAACCAATTTCGCTAGCAACCATCTCTCACCACAAAAGTACCTAGTTGACTCAATTAGACAAAATAATATAATTTATAAAGTACCTTGCAACGACTGTGAGGTCAACTACATAGGTCAGTTAAACTAGTAGATAGGGCAGGAGTAGTGGGGTTGTCGGAACATTAGAATTTAGCTAAGGTAAGAATGGTTGACCCAGAGAAGATAAGTAATTTAGAAAAAAGCTCAGCAATCGCACTTCACGCATTAACACACAACCATACAGTAGGGTGGGAGAGGGTTAAAATTCTAAAAAGTAATATATGTAGGTGGAGAGCGAGAGAGGTTAATTACTGAATCCTTGTTCATCAAGTCTACACCAAACATGTGCGATAGGAATGACTCACCACTAATACCGTAAATATGGAAAATACTACTACCAACCATATCAAGCGATGGAAAATAATGGAATCACATAAACGAAGTTAGAAAGTTGTGTGAATACCTTGACATGATCATGAGCTGGAATAAATTGTGCTCGAAACGTGGTCATCAGTAAATATTACTTTATAACACTGTGAAACTTTATCAAAATAAATTCTACCCATAATGGAATTATACTCTACCACAATGCACAAATTCTATTCTTATTTCATCACAGGAGTTTCTAATTTTGCAATCATTTTCAACTTTTATGTATTTTTTTAGAATATTTAAAGTGCATTGCCATTAAACCTTACACTATCGACTTATAGAATTTCCGCACTGTCAGATTACTCATTGTAAACAAAAATTTCAGGTGAAATCTGACGGAGTTGTTCGTTGAAAAGTAGGATGACAGTAAAATATTTGACGTCAATCTATCCTTACGAGGACGACAAAACAGGATGCAGAGTCATAAGAAACTGAGAATTTGTCATCAGATATAGTTGTTTACAAAATTAGTCTGTCTATAAAACAGGAATTTCGCTTAACGCCAAATTATCTTTTCAAAATGCATGACTAAAGTACACTGCGGACATGGAAATTGCATGAAAACAATCTCTTTTTTGTAATCTGTCGACAAGTGATAAATGTACTGAATACATATTTAATCCCCTTCAATACAAACTTCACTAGTAGAATGAAATTGCCTAAATCAATCTAAATGTTCTTATTTAGACAATGTTAAAATTATTTACTGATTTCTAAGTCTGTGTGTCAGTCACAGAATGAATTACTTACAACGTTTTGTATGATTCTTCCGGTTTATATTGCCATCATTACTTCTCAAAGTCGTTTGGAAAGTACCTTAAAATTTTTTTCGTAAACATTGCAGAATACAATCCCAGTTACTCCAGTCCCTTACTGGTTCTCAGAAAATCAAGTTTAATCATGTCTATTCGTGAGAAAGGTGGTAACGGATTGGACAAAGTAGGAGGTAAACGCAATCGCAATTCTCACTATGACATTATCCAGGGGATCGCAGAATCCACTATCCTTCTTCTGTCTTATCGTGTTGGTGTAAAATGTGTCTCTGACTTGGTCTACGAAGAAATACCCAGTGTTCCCAAGGTTTCCTTTGAGAGTGTTATCTGGGATGCTTTGACAAACGCACAGGAAATGCTGAAAAGAAGACTGTGACCGCTGTTGATGTTGTGTCTGCTTTAGAACGGTACGGTTGTACTTTGTACGTCTTCGGTTTCTTATGAAAGTGAGAGATTGCTTTGTGACCAGTAAATGGTTCGCAAGATGACGTAATACACGGACAACTACTACTTTGATATTCAACCTTTTTTAAAAGCAGTTAGTAATAGAAATTTCTAGCATACATACTGTTCTTATAATTGCATTTTACTTTGATTTTTCTAACTTGTCTTATAGCTTGATTCAACACAACGCTTATGGTAAAAGTGTAGAATTTTAAGCATGTGATATCGGTAGACCAAATTTAGCAGGCCGACCATTGATATCAGGTGTACCTCGGCCGGTGATCGAACCTCGAACCATATACATGGTCGGTGAGCGTCCTAAAAGCTCTGCCATCATTCTCAACAATCATAAATAGTAGAAAAAAGATAGGTAAACGCACATACTGCGGTTTGGTTTGCTTTAAAATTCAGATCGGGATCATAGCATAACAGTGTTGGTAGATCCAGAATGACGAAACCCGTTAAAATAAATAATTCCAAAATCTATGCCATGCTTTTTTTATCAAACCAACATCGAATACATTCAACAAGGAGAAACACCTATTTCGAATTCATGGAAATTTAAATTAGTGAGTGAGGGGCGATAAAAAACTGCATAAGGTTGTTTTGAAAGTCATGAGAATAAACTATTTGTTAAGAGTCTTTCTTTATCTTCGTCTTCCGGAATTCGAACTTCAGAAGATACAAGTGGTTACCGAGATTTCTATTGCTAAACCACTGACCCAGGGCGCATTATACATTCATATGAATTGATGATTTTATCAGTGTTTCCTGAAATCGAATGATGTACATGCAGCTATTTAGAAGTAATAATTACTGCATTTCGGCATTCCCCCATTCAGATCAATCTGTTCCATCTGAGATAAAATCAAATAGGAATAAACAAATCTCTGAAGTTAGTTATCACTAATTTATTCGTGGGATAGTCATTCGATGCATATTCTTATGCTTCATTTATCATTGCCACCCAATATAAAATTTCCTCACGTGAATTCACACGGAACACGAAAAGTCATAGAGTGGAAATAAAACGATTTAAGGACATCTTTGACTGATTCAAAGGTTTACTGAATGCAATACTTTGAAGCGGTGTGAATTTCATGGAAAAGGGTGTTTCGGGTAGTCTAAATTTGAAGCGTACCACCTTAATTGTTCAATTTGCAGTAAGGAAAGCGGCAAGAATATTGGGTTTTATCAGTCTGTTTTACTCCACGGCCTATTTGTGAATTCCTCAAATAAACACTGCTTGTTTAAAATTAAGTCAACTGCATAATTGTAACGCTGAAGAAAGTAAACTGTGTTACGTGTTTATCGCATAAACGAAGTATATCTATAAGGATCATTAGCGTCTTGCATTGGATTAGCTCGGTTTGTTACAATAGTCAATATATGAAAAACGAACATGTACTGAACAGTTTATTGCTTTGTGAAGCTATGCTAACTGGTCAGGAAAACGGTACCTTGTACGTTCTTTATCATCAACTATCAGAAAAGTATTTTTATAAAATATAGTTGAGAATAAATGATGACCTCTTTGCTATGCCTTATTAGAAACAAAAAGACATCCACATTGATTTCTTGACAGAAAAAATGAGAGATAATTTGCTGACGCTAAAACTCCCAGCTGTTTCTGAAAATTTGCTGTTGAAAAGTGATACTGAAGAAGAAATATTGAAAGATTTGCCCTTCTAAGTATCTCGATAAAACTTTTCAGACACCTGTTTTGAGAATCGCATTATCTGGTACACAGCTAATGTAGTCAAGCGTTAAGGACATCGTATAATCTTGATATGATTATGAGCAATAAATTGTGCTCGGAACGTGGTCATCAGTAAATATTATTGTATAAAACTGTGAAACTTTATCAAAACAAATTCTACCCATAATAGAATTATACTGTGCAACAGTGCATGTTTTATTCTTATTTTATTTCTCCTTACATGGTGTAAGGTCTGTAGGCGTATTTCTGACATGGTCCACTCTGCCTAGCCAGAACAGAAATGAAGAGTAGAAGTGGTTTGTTCTATCCTCTAACAGTCCGTCGCTACTTATTATTGGGAGCTCCTGTGTGATTGCTTAACATTGATAGAAAGAATTCTGCAGTACTACAGTAGAGGACTTCGAACTTTGAATTAGAAAGCATTACACACACTCACTTGGCTTACTATGGCCATAGTAACATTTATGTAATAGTTCCATTTTATTTTATTCTTTGGTGCTTCGTTTATTATTACCATTATTGTTCTTTTATTTTACCATCACCATTATAAGCAACATGTTATTCTTTTCACTGACTTTACATAGATACCTTACCGTATTTCCACTAACTTTTGCCCATTTTGATTTGTCAAACAGGAGAGAGTGGATAGTTTATTGAAATAACCTACCTATCAAAAGTTAAATACTATTTCACACTGATTTGAACAGTTACCCTCATGATTTTGATAAAGGATAAAAAGATCTCCCTACTTGTAACTATATCTAGGAACACCTGATCGTATCTGCACCCTAAACAGACCCACAAAGGAACTTAAAAGTTATCTACAAAATACATGAGAATCTCGCTAAAAGAGTTCGAATCAAACTTCTTCATAGCGGAGAAGCAGCGGCAATTCACATATCAAATGCTGAATTCTACATACAAAGGCGTCTTGGTCTTTGAATAGCTCTCTAAATAATTTTAGGGTACCAATGAAACACAAACTGAAATTATGACCTTTATTCCTAAGTATCAGCACCGTAGTAATCCGTAATAAGGAGCTCATTTAGTTAAAAAATTGTTTATCTGATGACTTATATTACTTGAGAAACTGATTAGTACTCAGTTAGCATTAAAATAAGCGGAAAACGTTAAATTAACTGTTTATACTTCATCTGGACACTCGATTAAATAACATTTCTGTTCCAAATGATTGAACCGTTAATTTCTAGGTAAACATATATATATCTCAAAATATTAAATATTGACATAGTAAAATTCAGAACAACACATTGAAGGAAATAGCATTTTGGTTTCAATTTGATATCATCAAGCTTAACTGTTATATACATAACTTTACAAATAAACATTCAAATATAAACCAAACATGGTGTTTTGTCAATAGGATTATACAGTTGTGCCTAAAAATTGCGCAATTATTCATAATAATAGTAATGATAATAATAACGATCCTATCATTTATAAGGATGAAAAAGTGAGGCAATCTGTGATAACCAGAATAACGGAAAAGAGTGTGATCAAACAAAATATGTGTTCAGATAGAAATAGTAGCCGATAAAAGCTAATAAAAACGAATGTATTGATTAAGTAATGCTAGTTTCATGAGTTGATTTGTAGAGTTTTGGTTGACTGCTTACAAGACAACACCATGAGAACAAGCATAAGCAGTTGGTTACAGCAAGTAGGACGTAAGGACAAATACTAGACAGTGGTGACACCTGCTAGTGGTTGTGCTATGTTGTGAATTGGCAGTAGCTGGATTTATGACCTGGGCACTGAATTGGGTCCCAGTGGCTTAATAGTCTATGAGCTCGCCTTGTAAGTGGAAAGTCATGGGTTCGAACGTCAGTGGGTGCGCACTACTAAAGAGCCTCAAGCTGGTGGGGCGAAATAGTTCTCCAGCACTCTTTGGTAGTTTCGCAGTGGTTCTCTAACCGATGTCAGCCCATATTGAAATCCTATAACTAATGCTAGATTGTAAGAGAAGTAAATACACCATATTTTAATGATGTGATAAGATTAAGGGGTGATAAGAGAGGGGTTGAAAATATAAGTAAGGGGTGGTAGAGGCCTCATCGGTTGGTTATGTCTTAATAGGCCAAGGGAGGGATAATGACTGTATGAACTTCTTTTGAATGCATAGCTTAGGCTTAATGGTTCAAATACCTATCGCTTCAGTTATGTGCAGTAGACGAGTGCGAAGTTTATTGCAAAGATTCAGTGCCATGCGATGAACTACCTTGAATGCTTTTGTTTTCCCCACTAAACTACTGAAGTCAGATAACGATGGTTTTTATCCGTACTTTGCCAAACCACCATGGGAGATGTTCAGTAACAATTTGGCTAAGTTACGTAGTTGTAAGCCCATAATAACTGTCACCGCTTGTGCACTTGAATTGATAAATGTATATAGATGTGGCAAAACTATCTAGCAGCCTATCCTTCGTTTGTGTCTCAATCATTTATCACCCAGATAATGAAAAACAGAAGTTTGCTGCGCAGAAAGTTATTCGTATACTCCTGGAAAGTCTTTGGAATAAAATCCCTCAACAACATAAAAACGTCCCTGTTAGTAACACCAACATTTTATACTTCAACGCTTTATCAAATGGTAAGGATAAGACAACGAAACCTTCAATTACTGATGGATGGAAATGTAGCAGTGACATCAGCGAATAAGAATAAAGATGGAAAAATCTATACAGTGAAATCACAAAGGGATTATAATCATGCCTTTTCCATACTTTTTGATAAAGCTGAGCATTACAAGCGAGTGTTAGTCAAAATTAACATTTTTAAGCAAAATGCTTCAAGTTAAAACCGATAGTAAAATCTCACGCCCCCCCCTTTATACTGGGCATCAATACTTTCCAGTGTGAATATGTGGAATGTTTAACAAAACAACCTATATTCATTTCTTTGAGAGACGGTTTTATTCATTTAATCCCTCTTTGTTGAGTGACATATAGTGCTTCAAGCTTTGAAATTCCACCAGCGTTAGCATTGTTTCTTCTTACGGGATTGTATCACTACAATGACGCTTAACCTTCTATTATTTACAGCTAGTAAATCTGTAGATTTTTAGATTGCCTCAACAGGAAACCGAACTCGGCTGATTAATCCCTGATAGCAGGATATATCACCACTGTGTTAGAGATTTGAACCAGAATCAGTCAAAACAAAAGTATGACAATGTTGCTTCAAGTCATTTGAGTCAGGAAAGTCTCAGTCAGACTACAGTAAACTAACAAAGATGCTAACTAGTGCAGATTTCTAGACTTGCGACATTTTCTCAATTCTCCAGCCCGAAAATTCATCCTACTCATAAAAATTTAAGATTACTGAATGTAAAGCAGACAACGGATTACAACAAGAGTCTTATCATTGATTGTAGGATTTCTTCATGAGTTGACCATTGGAAAACCTACCTGGTTGTACAGAACAGCTTTTTCGTCCTATTTTGGGACTCTTCATCAGTATTCATCCACCGGCGTCCAAATCCAGGACATTTTGGTTGCAAGACTAGCGAGCTAGTAGACCATTAAGCCACTGGGACCCACCTATCCAATGGCCAGTCCATGAATTCTAACTTCTGCCAATTCATGACATAGCGCGACCACTTCACGATGTCTTCTTCGATGAGTTACTGCCTCACCTTCAACCTTATGATTTAGAATGATTTATTTAACAACTGGGCTACTTCTTTGCTCAGTTTTTGTCTCAGTGACTCGCACTTTCCAAAAAGGGTACGATTTTCAAAGATAGTACGTTACGCATTTGAGAAATTGGCAACAAAATTCTCTGTGATTGTGTCACTTAGCCGCATATTAGCTTGTGCCACATAAATATGTTGTTGTATATTCTTGACAATATCATACATATATTCATTTTCTGGAACAAAATAATCCAGGGTTTCTCCTAGAAATAGCTGAAGTGAACTTGACTTGGAATGTCTTCTCCAGCACCGGTCCACACGAACACGATTCATGAATGTTAATATTTATCTATAAATACTACATTTATGCTGCAAATGTTTTCGTCAAATTTCAGGATCAGCCAAACTTTTTGATGTGAATCTCATCACAACCTGATATCGGTAAGAGGAGCTGGGCAGTTGATCCATACGATTTTCGAACACTTCAAGAATTCGTATCCATGACTAAACAGGTGATAGATCTTAAAACTTTCAGGTTACGAGGCATTGCGATTGATCATTCCGATACTGGATCAAAATTCAAAAACTTTTGGATTCAAGCTAAGTTGACTTCTCGAATAGCAAGTGAAGATAACTTCCACATAGGTAATCTTCGTTATCTAACCACACTGAATTTAAAAATGGTCAAAAAGACACTGAAAGAACAAAAAGAAAAAAGTCTCAAATAAATACCATAGCAACTGTGAAAAGTAGAACTTTAGCCATACAAATATAAATGTTTATCTATTTGATAAATCGGTTATACTATGCCTTATTCCTATATTCCCCTCTCACAGAACTTTACAGAATACACATTTGGAAGAAAATCGTCGCATCTTTGAGTGAAAGACACTTAAGCATCGAAAAGTGACTCTGTCAGTAATTTTCTACTCTTTTAAAGATTTGTCTTCATTTCGATAGCTACAGGGTGATTGTGGACGCTAAATGTTTTGACTCAATGTAGTGATCTCCTGGGAATTTGACATAATTATCAACCTTTCGTATGATGGTTACCAGTAAAAAGGTAACTGTTTGTGACGTTGTGGAAGGCCATCAGCGGTAAGCCGAGGATTCAAAGAGGGTCACCTGTGGGCCTGGAAACCTCAGTATTAGCGTCTTGAACTGCAGCACTGAGTTACACACATTTGAAATCCATGAGGCAGTCAAGTTCTTTGTAAGGTTGCAGGGGCGCCCTGATGACGAGTGTTAACAAATACGAAACCTAGATTGGAACCTATTTGCCGTTTGCCTACAACCATCTAACAACAAAATCTGAGAGTGCACTACTATGGAGAGCCGCCTAGCTAGATGACTACATTACAAATTTGGCTGACAGAATCTAGTCTGCACCAGCATCAAAAACTAGATGCATGACACTGATCAATATGCAGTGACTGAGCAATTTATCTTAATCCTACTGGTTAATCAAGGTGAAGATGATTAATTGTGTGATTTTGTATGGATAATAGTATAAACTGACTACATTGTTGGTTTTAAGAAGCAAATTTATGTCCATATTTGAGCCTTTGTGTGTTCAGAAAATAACTACGACAGCCTTTGTAGTTACGCACTTAACCTGCACTTCACATATAAAATTCAAGAACAATTTACTCAACATTTAATTTAAGTTCTTACAACTTCAAATTCTCAGTATTAGTCTTCCGCTCATTACTGGTTACAGGAAGCACGTCGCAGAGTTCTAAAGGCAAGTTTCTGGAGATTGGCATTCAGCATGGTGGCACTGGTTGACTGAAGTGATGTACTTCACATGCTGACACACATTAGAATTCGCGCATTTTTAACTTCAACCTTATGATCACATCGTAACCTGAAGATCCTAGGTTTGAAACTTGGTAAAATCATGGGTGCAAATCAAGTAGGAATTACAGGTTGCAACGTAGTGACAGTCCAGCGCTTCTGTGATACTCTAGTTGATGTCGTTTAATACCTTAAAATGCCTCCAAAAAGCTGAGACTTCGTGGGGTTTTCTCATTTTTGTCTCAGTTTCAAATTCTAGATCTTTGGATTATTGAGAAGCACAAAGATAACATTTCTTTATCTTGTTATTTAAACACAGAGTAACGGAAACCTTAGAAGTAGGCGAATACGACAGTTTTTGTTAAAATTTAGTGTATACCACTAATATCTAATAAAATATTGTTTAATTAATCATAGACGACATTTATCTACCACCAACTGCTAGCTTCCGTTCTTAACTAGACGATTAACGCACAATTCCCATTTCATTCACCTCAAAAGAAATGTCGAAATTAAACGGGAAGATAAAAATATATATATTCACCTTTTTAACTGCTTGTAATAGCTTATTCTTGGAAGTCCAAAAAACAGTCAGATTAGAAAAAATGTAGTTTAGCATTTACACATGTTGTTGCCAAAATGATACCGCTAAATCCACGCATTTTGTGTTTGAACAAGAAACCTTTCATACCAAGTAGATTTAGGGAAGTGTTACATCTAAACGGGAATATATATATATATATATGTATCTGTTTAACTGCTTGTCACAGATAATTCTCAAATGGGTATCGAAAAACAGTCAGAAGGTATAGACAACACGAAATACGAGCATTCCGTCTCATAACAGCAAAGATTTCATACAAAGTAGATATAAATAAACTTAAAGTGTATGCAGATGAATGCATAAAGATATGCACATCTATCGAGCTTCAACTCTGACGGTATGGTTACTTTCCCGAAGTTAAAAAAAGAAAGTCAGAAATTTGCTGTGGAGTTATGAGACTCTTTACTTAAAGTCACAATACCAGCTGACATCAGTCGACTCAGTGGTCATTTGGTTAAACGGACCGCTCCATAACCTGAATATCACGGGTGTGCTTATCGCTGAAGAGTTCGAAAGCTAGGACGGAACAACTCTGAAGTACTCCTTGGTCTTGGAATGGTTTACTTAAAATGAAAAATGGTAAAAATGGTAGCAATGCTATTTATTTCTACGGGATGAAGTTGCTAGCCTCATGTACAACCTTCCATCTTTACCAGTCTTATTACTGGCTGAGCGAGGTAAAAGAGTGCGTTGGCCGAGGATCGAAATCCGGACCACATGCGTGGTCGGTGAGCATTCTACCACTGTGCCACTGACGCGCATGAATCTTGTATGAGGGTGAAATATTTCAAAATGAATACGCTACAAATTTCTGTACTGTATGTTTGCATATTGTCTGAAATTTAAGCTTTTTTATTATGGCTTCAAAGGGGTTACTTGCCGGAACAGAATGACCGGTGTTGACAAGGTTTTCAATGTCTCCTAAAACATGCACTGCTGCCTTTCTCCAACTTTGAGAGATAGTACTCTTGGATACTTTTTGTGCATGATACGCATCTGAAGGTCAATAAAGCTGGCAGCACATGGAAAGATGAACTGATATTTGCATATAGAAGTTGTCACATATGAGATCTTATCTTTCAGACCTTTGCAGACTAGTGGCCTACTGGATAACACAACTCCAAAAATGTTATTTTCAACGATAATGGATTCTTTCTCTCATGAGTATCAAAGGCTACGTCTCCTTTGAAACCATGGTTCATCTAAAATTTATGGTTTTCGCTATGAATGATGTGTCATTTCTCTGAACTTTTAATTTGATGTTCTCGCCAATGAACCTCAATAGGAATTATTATAATTAATCACAGGACTTTCGTGATTTCAATAAAGACTTCAGCAAGGCAACACTGTAAGCTAGTGAACATGCATAAAACTTGACTGAGTTGGGATACCTTTTGGATTTCTATAAATTTAATTCACGATGTTTTCAAACTACATTGAAACACAAAAGTTTTAAGTATACAAATTGTCAAGATATAAAAGATATAAGATATATAAAAACAGAAAGATCAACCAGTCTACGAAAAGTATTCACCTTCGATTGGCATTTTCTGTGCCTTCATCTTTCCAGAAGTCTGACGTTTGTGTATATTTTACAATAAAAGGAAATCAGAGCTAACTTCTACGAATGCCGTTTAACACTAAAGGTGGAAATTCATGCTGACGCACTAAAATCGAACTGAGTAGATTTATGTCGTAGTGGAAACAGGCTGGGACTGATAAACTCAAAAATAGATAGGTTTGAAATAAATTGTAAATATGTATATAAGTGATACTCAGTATGTCATCTTATTACTGAGTAATAAAGTGTTGATAGCAGAGAATCAGCTTTCCTATTCGTCTCTTGTGTTCCAAGTGTAACAGGCTACCTTATTGGAACATTTCCATTCCATTCGGTTTTCTGCGATCACTTTCAGTTGGTTCGAAAACTGCTTTGTCATTTGATCGTTTTTACGTCTCTTTCGAAGCCAAATCTAACTCATCGCTTTTCACTCGGACTGCATTTGATGGAGCGCGATGTCACTTAACAGTCTCTTCAGAGTTTATCCAATGCATCTATTTGTCTGTCTGCATATTGTTGTTGTCACATACCTAGATGACTAGCCAACGAAGTAAGATCGGCAAGAATCGACAAACACAGGTATTGTGCTTATTAACACTCTTTAGCGAAGCGTAAATGCAAGTTGAGGGAATTGAAGTCCGTCCATTCGTTACTAATGAGGTCCTTAATAAGCAAAAGTTCTGGGTTCAGGGCTTCAATAGAAGCAGAGAGCAATAGACACATTGAAAACGTGGTCTGTGAAATCCATCCATCACAGACATCAGTGACTAGACACACGACGCTGATTACAACCTAGGGACGTACCGCTGAGAGCAGAAACATTTAAATGCCTGCTTCATATCATTTTGATACGGGAAATCGGATTTCTATCAAATTTAATTGAATTTTACGGCAAGCCTAATTGTCAGAACACCTTACTGTGTTACATAATATTACACTATATATGCATATATATATATAAGATGCTCAAATATTGGTTTACAATGGTTTGGCTGAATGATCAGTTGCGTTGCCTTGTGTCCTGAAGGTCATAGCTTTGATCCCTCGTATATGACGTAATGGATGCTTTCTGATGAAGAGTTCCAGAGAGGGACCAACTAGCCTTCCATTACTTCCCGGGGTTCATTGGTGGTTCCTTAACTGGGTCCTCTTATTGGTCAGTACTGAAGCACATCAGATGGTCATTGCTAACAAAGGGAATACTTTTCTACAAAGAAATTTAACAATTGTTAACGTCATATAAACGGTTCCATCGTTTAGAAAAAAAATTCCCGTCATCTAATCTACAGCTTTTGAAAAAATGTGTTTGTTGTAGGTTGTGGTTAGGTATACATCAGGTATACTTTGGAAAACATATTGTCGGTAGTTTTCTTCACTGCGTTTAAGCCTTTCTAGTGACAAAATCATTGAAATCATAGCCTTCAATTCGACTGCTGACCAACGTTCAGCAGGATGGATTTTAAAACAGTTATGAGCCGTATGTTTAATCTCTTGAAATGCAATTTCTATATTTCAGAAACAGGTGAATAATATGTTTATGACACTTTAAGCACTAAGCGATGATACTGAATACGTATTGTGTGGTGTCACAGAGATATACTAAAGCTACCTTCCAACTGAATTTTTTTAAAAAGGTGTTGAGTACATTATAAAAGACGAAAACGAAATATTTAGATCACGATTATAATTTCTTATAAGAATGCACCATTCTCTCTCTTAAAAGTCCCTAATTACAATGACATCGTGAAAACCAATCTGAGAACATTTAGAGAGATTTAGGTACAGTTGTTCTTCTGATAAAGTAACTCTCTTTCCTTACATCTCCAGTTAGTAGCATTGTTTCAACCAAAAGCCGTCAGTATGGATGTGGATGTCAAAGCCGAGATCAGAGAGACAAGACACAGCTTCATTTCCCTCAAAATTATTCTAGAAATCTGCTGCAATTAGTGCTTTCATATAGTTCGTAGATTTCACATGTAACTAAAGTCATTTTGAGCAGGCAGTAAACTTTTATGAACAGCTGTCTCCGTCCTATGCTGTAAATCAGACAGCCATTAACGATTACCTGCAAAGAACTCTGTCAATGAACCAACCAAAAACCTATCACTCACTCAACATGCAGGAGAAGAAGTAAGTGTATTGGAAACCCGCCAAGGACACCATTGAGTGGCGCTTTAGTGGGACCCAAACAGGAAACGGTGAGTTGGCTAGATAATATGAGAAGTATGTGACAGCTTACTGGCAATCATGTAGCCAGTGAATGACGACTGCAAAGAACAGGATCCAACAGAAATTTGCTGTTGACGTACAATGTTCACCTCTAAACCGAACAGTGGGCAATGAGGAAACAGGCATAAAATGGACTCACACAAAAAACTTGGAGGATCTGGACTTCGCCAATGATATATGTCTGATTTCCCATAAACTGGAAGATATGCAAGCGAAAAGCAAGTTGGCGATAGAAGAAGCATCAAAGATAGGACTTCAGGTGAACATAGAGAAAACAGAGGTGATGAAAATTCCTGGGCAACAGAAACAACAACAACTGACAACAATCAGCATAAATGGGAGGAACCTGAAAAAAGTAACCTCCTTTACCTACCTGGGAAGCATCGTCTCAATTATAGGCGGAACTGACGAGGATATCAAAGCAAGAATCGAGAAAACAAGACAAGCTTTCACTACTCTAAAATCTGTGTGGAAGTCAGCAGCACTCAGCATCAAAAATAAGATCCAGATTTTTAACTCCAATGTGAAGTCAGTGCTACTATAAGGATCAGAGACTTGGCCAGCGCGTCATAAAGAGCATCTCAAACAAACTACAGACCTTCATTAACAGTTGTCTTCGCTCAATACTCAACATCAGATGGCCAGAAAAGATCAGCAACAGAGATCTCTGGGAGCGAACCAACCAGGAACCAATGGTGCAACAAATCTGCAGGAAATAATGGAGGTGGATTGGCCATACTCTGAGGAAACCATCAAGTGACATCACTAGACAAACCATCGCTCGAGTGGAACCCGAAAGGGAAGCGGCGAGTTGGTCGTCAGTTCGAGGGTGGGTGACTTGGAGGAAGTCATGTGAAGAGGAGATGAAAACGTGTGGGCAGACTTGGAGCCAGGTGAATACTCTAGCAGAGAACCGAACGCAATGAAGACGCACGGCTGAAGCCCTATTTTCCTCTAGGAATTAAAAGAAACAATAATATAATAATGTTTTCCTCTGAATCTTTTAATGATGATGACGAATGCAAATTATTTTTTTTGTTTTCCAGTAGACTTATCAAATTTTGATAGAACACTATTAGAGAGATTATCTTTCTGCAGTTTTCATGTCTACAGCTTACTTTACTTACGTATTATGGATATAAATTGTTATTAGACACAATTTTGCTTGACAAATACGTCAATTGGTAAACGCCCAAAAAAACATTGAAAGTCAACGCATATCTGATATTACATACCTTAATTGAAGCCAAGTGGAATGAATGTTTATGTGAGTGTTTATCCTGTGTTTTTTTTATCTTACATGTCAGTAAATGAATGCATAGATGTCTATGATGTCAGTCTGACATTAATAACCTTATTACTTCAAGAATTCATCTCATCCAGTGTTGTTTTGCAAAATTGACCAATGGAATGATACTTAGTTGAGTTCACACTGTATTCATGTCGTCATTGCAATAAGATGACAAAAAACGCGAGTTTGTAGAAATTGTTTCGTGTCGCCTATCTGATAACTGAAGAGTTGCTCTATGAACTGATGATATAGCTTGAATCAGATTATAGGTTAAAGAGAATTCTTGATTGAAATTAGTTGTCAAAAAAGAGATCGTGACAGATACGGCTTACTGATGCTGTCCAGCAAGTATGAAACCTGGATCCAAGGCACCCTGTCAATTAAGCATTTAAAAATATTGACACATTCACTTGTCAATAGATTTGTATGATTATATTGATTAAAAAAATAAAATTACCTGGAAAAAGCTGCTGGTAATGTAAGGAATTTTGACTAAACACTAGTCGATAATGAGTCTGGTCCTTTGTTTTCGAAAAAACTGAATTCTCCAAGTCAATTTTAAAATGTGGCCCTGCGTGATGGATAGCTTGATATCACAGTGCATTGTGAATTGTTGTTATTAGATGTAATCTACGGGAACCTCTCTCCGGCAATAGGTTTTATGCTTACTGGCACTCATCAGCCAGCATGACGTAGCGTCAATCTTGAAGGAGCTCATGTCTCTCTTGAGATTGGAAACAGTGTCACCAAGGTTTGTAGTCAGAGACGTTGCCGCTGAGCTATTTGGCCTCGCGATCAAATTCCTATATGGCTGTTGTGGATACTTTTATCTAGCTATTCCTGTAGAGTGTCTTCAACCTTTCAATAACAACAATTCAGATGGCACCGTGGTTTTGAGCCACTTAGCATGGTGGCAATATAGTAAACTCAACTACCAGAATTCAGTCTGCAGTAAACGAAGGACTACGTGTATGACACTAGTTAGCACATAGTTTCTATCCAAAGTATCCACCACAGTACTACAGGAGGTCAATCAAGAGCATAAACAGCCCAGTAATAACGTTTCTGACTGCAAATCTTGGTGACACTGGTTTGAATCTCAAGAGGGATAATAGTTCTTTCAAGACTGCAGCTACGTCTTGCTGACTGATGAGTGCCAAGAAGAACAAAACCTATATCCAAGGAGGGCTTCCTACAGAATGCATTCAACCGTCTAGTAACTGCCAAATCTAAGACAAAATTAGAACGCATAAACTAGGAACAGTATGCTCTCAGAAAATATACTGTTAACCGTGAATAACAAGAAGTGAATACCAGTGCTTTGGATGATCTGTTAGTGGTTATCCCAGGATGTCATCATCCCTTTACTTGTTAAAATCGCCGGGTAAAAATATCCATCTAGAGTCCATCGTATGACTAATCGTCAGTGTATCTGAAATAAGACTCAACCCCCTACAACATTTTCCCTTGTTTTTTTGAAGTTGCCAGCTTTTGGTTGAGAGACAAGTGAGCATTTACACAAGTTTCCGATACTTTCCAAGGAGACAGTTGGATGAGCAAAACATCAAGAGGCACAGCAAAGTCGAAGTGTGATCCTTAGTGATTTAAGTAGCCGGACTTTACTGTGAAATTTATTATTCCACAGACAAAGGGGAATAATTATATGCCTGACACATACGAATGGACATATGTGACAAAGAAACTAAGCAAAACTGAACAATAAAATCGAAATATAAACGTAAATAGGCGTCGTTTAGCTAACTGACATCCGATTAAAGTGAATAATATTCGTCAATGCTAATGGCGTTAGTGCTTTTATTTCTATTTTAGGCATTATGATTTATCGTGATAGCGTTAATATGGTAAATTCTGTTATTACACCTATGTTCTTTCTGGTTTTCTCTGTTCAATGCTTATAAGGATATCTCGTATGTCAAAAGTCTTATTGTAGTCCACCCATCTCACTCGATTTCCTGTGATACAAAGTCTCCTTTTGTGATACAGTTTCATTCCATCAAGATACCCCTCTCATTAGGGTGTATATTTATCATTGTTATTTTGCCATAGGTGAGAAAAGTTGCTTGAAAGAGGTTGAATATAGCAAGAACACGTTAGGCACCGACCCAGTTCGTCGGCTTAGAAAGGTCTTCGACATAATCAGTCATGAAGTATTTTGGAGAGAATAAAAGCGCCAATTATGATCCTAAGAACATATTAATTCGTAGTTATCTCACTTAACAATGTCTGTGTCACGTAAAACGCTGACCAAATATCGTACCGTTGAGGTTTTGTACTTATCTAGGTAAGCACATAATCTTTTATAATGACTTCCAGTCCTACCTGATTAGATGCAAGCCGTGGAGATTTTAGAATGGAACGGGTGTTGACAGTCAGACAGTGTGGATCTCCACCACTTCTTACATGACGTGACGATTTGACTTAGTGATAACACACTATTTGCCCCATTAATAGCCTTCAGTACCCTTCGAAATGTGACAAAGTCCCTGTTGAGTAGCCCAGGAAAGAATAAGGGGGGGGGCAGAAAAGTCCAACAGGTAAGATGCAATGGTTAACAAACTGTTAAATTAGAGGTTGCATGACTCCTGATTGTCTTAACCTCTTAATGCAGAAGGTTAGACGAAAAATACTTCCATAGAAATCGACAAGATACTGGATAACTAAGAATGCT
Organism: Trichobilharzia szidati; assembly: GCA_944472155.2. Taxonomy (NCBI): domain Eukaryota; kingdom Metazoa; phylum Platyhelminthes; class Trematoda; order Strigeidida; family Schistosomatidae; genus Trichobilharzia; species Trichobilharzia szidati. The sequence continues at coordinate 138,856 of CALYDE020000723.1, forward strand.
CAGAGGATATAACTATTCCAAGATATCTAATGATTGTTTTAGTTTCTATTACAGTGCCATCTACGCTACAGGCATCGTGTGAACGGATAAGTTCTAGTAGATCACTTTTATGCCCAAAGGTGAAACTTACTGTTTAACATTTGGAAGGATTTAAGGTAACACCATTTAGCTTGGACCACTAGGTGATATTCAACAAAAAGATATTAATTTTGAAACACTCAGATATCGAAGAAATTGGCAATGAGACAGTCAGGTCATCAGAGTATTTAACGAAGTTGATTTTATCTGAAAGATACAAGTCATGTAAGAAAAAAGGAAAAGGAGATAGAACAGAACCTTGAGCGAATCTGACTAAATTAAGTTACACACAGGAAGATTTGCTTTTGTATACAGTATACTGCATTCTGTTCAGTAATTTAAACGTGATTATGCCTAGTGAGTAGTGGTAAATCCCCAATTCAAGCTGTATGATATGTAAATTTCTATGCATAATCAGTCTGCGTAATGGGTTAGTCGGAAATCCAATGTCTGAATACGATTTAGCTGTCTTAACTCAGTGTAACCGAATACATCACTGATGAGTCAAAGTGCAAACGAGGATGATGGTGGTCGACCAGAGTTTAGGTTACTTTGTTCTAGTCAGTAATGACTACTAACTGATGTAAATACCTTTCCACTACTCGTCTCAATAAGGAGGATCTACCATCAACTGTTGGAAGAATATAATCGGAAATAAATAAGGCGGACAGTTTGGTCTGTAATTCATTGACACTTCAGCTTACGCAAATCTTATCTAAAAAATTATTTCAAAACAAAGTTAATTATATTAGGGAGAAACATCTCAATTCCACAATTACTGAATAACCTCATAATTTGCGTATTAATTCGCATTAGATGTGTGATGATGACAAGAAGACAGTATCTATACCTGAAAGAATCACACACTGTTTAAATGATTACACTACTCACTTCATTATTTTCTGTGTATGTAATTAGTTCGAAGTTCACATACGACGAAAACATCTCGAATACTCGCCGATGACATTCGCTAGTGGTTACGCTATATCTTGAAATCGCAGAATTTGAAATTCACTAACCATTGGATCATACCCCAGAAGCTGAATGGTAAACGAGCTTGCCTTATGACCAGAAGGTTCTGGGTTTGAACTCCGCAGTGTGTGTGCGTACTGAGTCCCAAACTAGGATGAAACAGACGTTCAGAAGTCCCTGTCCTTTTATTTTCTAATAAGGTGATATATAACCACATTAGTTTTAAATGGTTCAATGGCTGGATGCCACCCAGCCATGCAGAATGTCCCCCTAATCGACTAGCTGGTGGTACACACGGAAAGGGGAAAATGTCGTCGAGAAGGTGCCACTATCAACATGTAAAAAAAGGAAACGATTGCTACTGCATCTAGATATCTTGAAGTACTATCTTCCACTTGGGATGTACGCAGTCAAGGGAAACACAGCCATCACGTAAACATCTACTTTGACTTTGAGATAAAATTTAAAAATCTCTCTCTGAATAACCTAAAATATTGCTATCAGATATTCCTGAAAGACTGCGTACATATCTTGCTTATCTCTGGCATAAACAAAATATTGTTTAACTTTACCTGTCAAAGAATAATAAAATAAACGTTTTATCTTGAGATACACCAATTCAGGACGGCGGAGAGTGAGGGTGGGTGGTGGCTGGTGTTCCACTGAATAAAATGGTTATCTTAAAGTGTACTTATTGCTGGTCAGTGAGATTATATTATTGACATGCAGAGTGTATGCATTTATGCATGTCACTACTTCAATTTTTTTGCAATACTTTATACAAACGTTTCGTGAGATGCTTTCAAGAAACATTATGACAGAAAAAAGGTCGGTTGGGACAAAAATGATTATTCTCTGAGAAGAAATGAACGAATTTCTTCCTTGTCTTTTCCTTATTTTCTTCGGTCTCATGAGGTTTAAATAACATTTTTGTTCCCTACTTCCATTATGTAACCACTTTCACAAAGGGGACAGCAACATGATTATGGGATTGTTGTGCGGTGAAAAAACTGTTTGACTGATAGAGGCATAGGTTATTCAGCTTTCCCACAGAATTTAGATTCTGTAATGTATGTCTGTAAGTGAGTGTATGTGTATTCAGGTTTCACGGGAAAATTTTTAAACTGAGTGGGTTGCCATGTGATGCCACCCAATTCCTCAATAATTGCAGATATATTTATGTATAGCGATTGAATTTATGAATAATAATAATTTGCTTTATTCAAGAAACAGTACTAGTGGTACAGTGTGGAATTTTCAGCACATATCTACAATATTTACATCTAATTTTACATACATTTAAAAAGAGTATTAAACAAATAAACAAAAAAATCTAAAGACACCAACAGCAAAAAAAACAGGATAAACACAAAATAATCGAAAAAAATGCGAAAAAGTACCAAGTAGTAGAAAGGAAAATAAACATCATATAATAATAACTCAGTATTGGGTAGTGGAAGATATGATATGAGTATGCATGGTGACAGTAAAGCTATAGTCATACACGAAGTCATGAAATGATATTTAAGAATGTTTATCGCCAAGATTGTTAGTTAATTTGATTGAAACAACTCTAAACAATCATAAAATGACATTTCAGGTTTGTTGTTTTGTTTTTTATTGTCAGGTATAATGCAGTGTTTGTAGTTGTAGTGTGAGTAATCCTGAATAAAACAAAATGTTTTAAGGTGGTGACTGTGGCGCTCACAACCAATGATTGTCAGTTTAATATTTTGAAAAGTATAGAAATTAAAAAATACAACCACCAAACTAATAATTACATGATGGTTTATGACAGGACAATTTTGAAATATTTCATGAATAATTCCCATTCGGACATTAGTAAACAAAAGACAAGACAAGACTACTTGTCTTTTGTCTACTAATTTTGTAATACTCATAGTGCTAATAGAGTCGAAACCAGTGGATACACAATAGAAGGAATACAGTAAAGTACAAAAAGGTAAGCCAATGTTAATAATTTAGGTAGCTAAGTATGTTTAAGGAGTTCACTATAGAATACAAAATAAGAGAGAAATAAAAGAGCCTAAAATTTTGTTGTTAATAACAAAGCAAGTCATAGGTTTCACGCGTATACATTGTCCCTGTCGCTTAGAACACGGGCCAAGTATGGTATCGGTGAGTTCCTGTACTTGGTTGTACGAGCATAGATTATTTTATACTGATTTCTGGTTCTACTTGATGAGATACAAGGCGAGAGTTGGGAATAGAGGGGGTGTTGGGGGTCGGGGAGTATAATTTTAGACCATTTTTCGCTTGCATTCAGATGCCTTTCAACTAATATAGTGCCAAGCTGACTGAGTTTTACACCACTAGTCCTACTGACTACCTTCAACATCCTTCTCAGGATGGTATAGTCCTTTTTCAGTAGACCAGGAAAGACTAACGGGGAGCAGTAAAGTAGAATAGGTAAGATACAAGAGTTGACAAATTGTGAAAGTAGAGGTTGGGTGATTCCAGATTGTCTAAGTTTCTTAATGTAGTAGGTTAGACAGAACACTTTCTTAGAAATCGTGAAGATATGAGATGTTCAAGTAAAGTCGGAAGATAGAACTAGACCGAGGTATTCTGCATTAGACTTATTTTCAATTTTGGTCTCCTCAATGCAACAGGCTTCATGAGAACTTACTAGTGTTTGTAGATCTCGTTTATGCCTAAGGGAGAAGTCAATAGTCTGGCATTTTGAGGGATTCAACATGAGACCATTTAGTATAGACCACTTACTGATGTCCGACAGGAAGCTATTTAATTTAAAACAGTCTGACTGAGACTTAATGGGAAACGATACAAACAGGTCATCTGCATATTTGACGAAGTTGATTTCATCTGAGAGAGGTAAATCATGTAAGAAGAAGGAAAAGAGAAACGGAGAAAGAGCAGCACCCTGAGTAACTCCAGCTTCAGTAAGCAAAGGAGAGGAAGATACACCACTATATACCGTATACTGCATCCTATTAGAGGAGTAAGAGTGTAGCCAGTTGATGGCCCAGGGCTCAGTTTGTGTAAGGCTAAGCTTGTTTAACAATGGGCCTCTAGGTACAGAGTCGAAAGCAGATGTATAGTCAAGGAACGTACAACGGACAAACTTGGCCCTTTTGTCTAAGGAGGATACAATGTTGTGATGAAACACAGCAGCAGCGTCCAAAGTACTTCTACCCTGTTTGTAAGCAAACTGCTTTGGATCATTTGAGAAACTTAGGGAGGGAACAAGTTTTAGTAACAATAGTTTCTCCATTAGTTTCAAAAAAGGAGAGGTAATAGCGATAGGTCTAAACTTAGCATTATTACCAGAGCCTAACTTGGGTACAGGGATGACTTTAATATCTTTCCAAAGAGAAGGTACAACATTATTAGAAAAAAAAATTGTTCAATCCGACAGTCTCCAAAAGCACGGTGGAGGTATATAGACGGCACATTCACAGTATTAAAAAAATGAGATAAAAGTTTTTCAAACACATCAACTCAAAGGTAGAGGCAATTCAATTTACTTGCGAATTGGAAAGTCATGAAACAGACCTTCCAGTGTTGGATTAGAGCATACAAAAGGGTAGAAGATGGGAAGTTAAACACTAGTGTTTGTACAGAAAACCCATACACTCAAACTAATATTTGGATTTAAGTCCAATCCCCTTTTATATTTCAACAAAAATGGAATTGATGAAAGGTTTCAGTACTAAAGCGGAAAAACTGAATACTTCCAAGGGAAATCTATGACATCAAGGAAGCCATATAAGAGAAACCTTAAAGCTTAATAACTATCCAGATGAATTAATCAGGGAAATGTCAAAATAAGATTATTAATACTTATGGTAGTAACACTGAGAGTCATAATAATTATATTAATGACAGCATGCTTGACAAATATGCACAGAAGAATGACAACACTAACAACAAGGGATTTCAATGCTCACTAGTACTTCCACATACACTGAAGGAACCTCAGAAAGCTTACTTGGAATTCTTAACAGTGCATAAATATAAGTGGCATTCAGTCACCCAGAAACTCACTTAGAAACGGTGTTTGTCGGTCAAGGGATCATGTGGAACCTATCAAGCAAAATAATTTAGTTTATCTAATACCTCATAAAATGATTGTTCAGTGAAATACATGGGTCATGGTAGCAGAACGGGGCCAATCAGATTAGCGAAGCATAAAAACCTAGTAAAATAGAGATTAGTTGACCTCAATTAGAGGAAAAACTTCGAAAATAGATCTAATATGTAACAGGGTGATGGGAGGCATTGATAATAGAGCCGTTATTTAGTGAAACAACTGAAGATATGTACTGTGGAGATGATTTGATTCCTGTTCCAGATATATGATCTTGGTGGATAATTCTGTGGCGTTTGAAACTATGCGTGCAGAGCTGATGTCTTACCAAGAGAATTCCATCATCAATCACTTTGAATTTGGGCATATTCATTAGGAGAAAAGTCCCGAATAGGAAGAAATATGCATTCTGGATTCCACTGCTAGTCACCACGAACCAGAATAAAGATTCGTAGGATAATAGAACCTCTAGAATGTTGTAATGTCCTAAACATAACGTATCTACTGATTTTCAGAACTTCGTTACAATTTTATATATGTGTAGAGTGTAGAACTAATTCTGTTACTGGTGCTTTTGGCTGAACTCTGTATTAGGTTTTAGAAGAGGACAGTAGAATTAATGTGTGCACCTGAAATTGATGTTATTGTCGATTGAAAACAACGCCACTTGAATGACTTATTTTCCCTCCATTTTCCGGTTGTTTGTGGTAAAACTGATTGTATGGTAAAACGTGGAAAGTAATACGACCCTAGACTCTCTGGATTTCATTTATAATTCGTGTCTCATGCCACACAAGTTCGAAGATATACAAGCGTTTTTTTTTCCAGTTTGTTGATATCCATTCACCCAGATACCTCTTCAGCAGACGGTTCTCAGATAAGATTTGCAGCTCACATGTATGACATTGAATAAATTTGTGTTCTCTCAGCTGGTTGATTCAATTGCAAAGCTTTCATCGTCCTTCTGGACAACATCTTCTGAGCAGGTTTTAGTATAAAGTGAACTGATTTGAATTATCCACGAATAATAGAAATGTGCCACTGCCGTGACTCTTAGGTGATTTGCACCACTATTGATCACTTTGATTGACTTGGAATTCAAACTTTCTTGTAATGTGATTTGCCTTTTACTAACTGGTAGATTTGGTCGACATTTTAATGTTGGTAATCCATTATAGATAAGATTTTATTTTGATAAATCACACAGTGTTGTACAGTAATATTTACTGATGACAACGTTTTGAGCACAAATTATTGCTCATAATCGCATCACTTTCTTGCTTCATATATATATACGTGTGATTTATCAAAATAAAATCTTCTCCATAGTGGAGTTATACTCTACCACAGTGCCCAAGTTTTATACTTAAACCAATATTCGGTAATCGCTGATTCATTTGAGTACCAAGCTTCTAGGAATTCTCTTGTAGTGTTTTTGGTGTTTTCTCTATTTAAAATTTCTACATTTTCCCAGCCATCAAATTGGTGTCTATAATTATCTACATGCATTGATATGAAACAACAAATATTATGTTTTTTTACAGCTGATTTTTCTTCTTGGATTCGGATTCGAAGGAGACGCTTACTTTGTTGATCGATGTAATGTTAATTGCAGTACATACAATTTATTTTGTAAATGGTATTAATTTTATCTTCTTTTGATATAAGAATAAAACTTGGGCACTGTGGTAGAGTGTAATTCCATTATGGGTAAATTTGATTTTGATAGAGTCTCACAGTGTTATACAGTAATATTACTGCAAAAAATTTCTGTACTGCTTCACTGGCTAAATGTTATTAGTAAAGATAAATTTGACTCTTTAAAACCATCAGAGTGTAAATTCCCGCATATGTATAGTTTGCCGAAAATACATAGACCCAATAATTTTCTACGTCCTATATTGTCAATGTGCAAATCCCTAACGTATAAAATTGCTTAATGGTTAGTAGAATTATTGCATTCAGTCAAAACACAATTCTGTAAGTATGTGTTAAAAGATACATTTGAATTGGTTAATGTTCTTGACGATATTAATATTTTGAATAAGAATATGTACCCTTTTGATGTAAACTCGTTATTCAGTAATGTGCCTTTGCTCAAAACAGTTGACATTTTGTGTGATTATATTTCCACAAACAATTTTTTCATCCCGTTCCCTTATCTTATTTAAGGGATTTATTGCTTCTATGTACTAACAATGTTAGGTTTACATTTGAAGGCGATTGTTTCCTCCAAGTTGATGGTGTTGCAATGGGAAGTCCATTAGGGCCCCTTTTAGCAGATATTTATATGTCGTACACTGAGAATTTACCGAAGGATTTAATCAAAATGTGCTACTTTATAGAAGGTATGTAGATGGTATTGTAATTATCAGTGAGAAGTCTTGTTCTGCCACCTCAATTTTAAATTGAATGAATGAAGTTCAGAATAGTATATCACTTGCATCTGTAGAAGAGGAAGATAATTGTTTATCTTTCCTAGACATATTGCTTAGTCGACGGCTTGATGGGTCAATAAAAAGATCTATTTATAGAAAACCTACATGAACAGGCCAGTATCTTAATTACCACAGTTTCTGCCCTGTTCGGTACAAAAGAGCCTTAGTAAGGTGCCTCTTCAGTAGAATCCAACAAATATGCACTGAAGACACACTTGATGCGGAAGAAAGAATGTTGACACAAACTCTGGTTGATAACAATTATCCAGGCAAGTTCATCAGGAGATATAAAGTAGTCAGAACACCAAGACCCACTTTCCAGCTCGCCTCTAAGAAAGACGTGTACATCAAGCTACCCTATATGGGACATCAAAACAGCTTGATAACTAGACTAAAACTGAACGCTGCTGTCAAAAAGACTTTTCACGCAGCCAATATCAGAATTATAGAGAATGTAAATCCAATATATCTATCAAAGCCCTTCGAACATGTGAAAAATGACGTCACATCCCAGTGTATTTACCAATTTGAATGTACGTGTGGACACACATATATAAGGAGGACTCATCAATCTCTGCAAGTAAGGGCTGGCTTCAGAGCATATTCCTAAATAGCTCCAGAAACAAATGGAATCTTCTGAACCCATTAATTGTGAGAAAAGGAGACCAAGGTCCTCTATTGCGAAACATATTATAGAGACGGGGTATAAAATTGACTTTAACACATCTTTTAAACCTATCTATAAACGTGTTTGGGGCGTATCCTAAAGTTTGTGGAAGCCCTGGCAATTAGAAAGTTTAAGCCACCTTTATGCGTTCAAAAACAATTCGTCATCACATTAAACCTTCCTTGGTAAATTTTGTTTTGATACCATAGCAAATGTACTATTACCTCTACTATTTGGTTTAGTGGTCTTCATTGTTACTTTGACCTTGAATATGTTCTTTAAACTTGACCTAAGTATATTTTCTCACCTCTTAGCTCTTTATTAATTTCATATATATTTCTATGACAAGTCCGTGTGTGATCAGATTGTTCGAAATGTGTTGCGCAAATACGTTACACGATTCAAACGAATTACGTCTTCTTATTGTTTTATCTAAAAACATGAAAGTAAAGCAAAATCCGTAAACACCCAGACGGCGCCGAAGAAACTGCTGTTCATGAACGTCGAATTTAAAGGTGACACTGCCGCTGAGATTCTGAAGAATTGCTTATCCAGATCACTGGGAGAAGCCTTCTTTTCGGCTGAGCTACGGATCAATTTCTACAGGCAACAAGTGATCAATGGATATGTGCCGCTTTGAAAAGACTTCAATCTTTGTTTATGAATTCACCTGTTAGTGTGGAACTAGTCACATCAGCTGCACATAGCGCACACTTTCCAAAACTATCTCTGAACATTATCCGACAGTGCAAGGCAGTTACTAGTTCAGCTCTCGAGCATTTATTGAAATCAGGCCATCCAGCTCCACCTGAATCATCCTTCAAGATTATCTGCAAAGTTTCGCCAAATGGTACAGAGGGCGTCAGGTTTCGACATTTGTATATGGTGGAGGCGTTGGCAATTCGTCAGTACAACCCTGAACTCTGTATACAGAAAACTTCTGAACAGTCTGTTATTATACCATGGTTCTAGCCTGTTCATTAGTCGTTTCCTGTTAATTATTTTAATGAGGACTTTGCTTTTACTTTATTAGTCAATTCACTATTATCACTCTCATATGTTCCTTTTGTACATTTTCTTACCCTCTTCACACTTGTTAAATGGACACTCAATTACCTTTCTTCTCACTCAATAACAATTTTAACTTTATAATATCTCTGACCCTTTCTTCTTTTGTGCCGTTGAGTATTACGTAATTGATGAGTTTTATTTTTACTTTTGAAGCTACTTCTGTGTAATTATAACAGTTATGTCACACACCTTTTACTCAATAAAAGACTACTATATATTTCCGGTAAATATATATACGAGTGTATAGCCCCTGAAGATGATTTCTTCGATAAAGAAAACTTTCTTCGTTGAACTGTCTTTTATTTTCTTCGTGACTTAATGGGTATTTTTCTTGATCCTTCTTCGGCTGATGTTGCTACTTTTCATCGTATGTCTTCCGGCTGATGTTATGATTTCTGATGCTACAAATGCAAATAATGACCACTTGTCTGGTTTCAACTCAAATGATGTTTTCAAGTGTCTCAAATCCCTGAAACTTATCCAGTCCCTTGGTCCAGACGGCATGCCCACTATTATCCTCAAAAAATATGCGGATATTTTATGTTATCCTTTCACTGGCATTTTCAGTGAATCATTTTTCACCAGTGTGCCTGCTGTTTGGGAGGATAATACAGTTGTTCATGTTCCTAAATCACCGAGTGGATCAATTACTAAGTTTAGACCTATTGTTATTAACTAATTATTTTTTTTTTAATTAATGGAATAGCTGCTTTCACTTAACGCTGAACTTTGTTTGAAGGCTTTTAATAACCCTGAACATTTCAATTATAAACACAGTAGGTGAATTAAGATGCCACTGTCGTCTTGTATCATGATATTGTCTCTATTTTAGGTAGAGGTGACAAATATGTTTGATGTGCCTTGCTAGATGACATATCTGCCTTCGACTATGTAACTAATCCTCTTTTGTTAAACACGCTTGCTGCATCACAAGCACAGTCAAGGAATACCAAGTGGTTACATTCCTATTTTTCTGATAGAAAGCAGTACACTGTTTACAACGGGATTTCCTCCAACACTTGCTTCAACTACTCTTGCTGGTGTTCTACAGGGAGCTGTTCTTCCTTATTTTCTATTTTCTTTCTTGTTACTTGACTACACCAATTCAAATGAAAACAGTTTTGTTGTTTAGTATGCTGACGAACTGACTACTTCCATGTTGGCTTCTTCTCTATCAGAATGCTACGAGGTGAATAAATTTTTATCAGAAATTATTTGGTGGACCCTGTCAAATGTTTGTATACTAAACCCTTCAAGTACAAGTGCTACTTGCTTGAACTAGTTCGTTTCCATGATTCTAGCGTTGTATATGACACTGAAGCCGGAACGGAATACCTTGTATTGTGTCTTCCTTCTGATCTTTCCTGTACTTCCACGAACATCTTAGTTTGTAGGGAGATATTTTGTCCGAATTTCTCTATAGGAAAGTTATGACAGTCTGGCGTCATTCAGTCTCTACTTTCTAGGTTTGCTAATTTTTGTATTCTACTTATTCTCCTTTACCGTTCTCTCACCTCAATCTTTCCTGGGCTACTTAAGAAAGACTTTGTTACAATGCGAAGGGAGGAGGGCATCTCTCACTTATTTTTTCCTAAGCTACTTATAACAATTCACTATTACCTTGCAAACTGTAAAAGCTAGCAGCTGGATGAATGTTGGACTTCTAAGCCAGTTCGCTGATATCTTTGCTGACAAAAATTTCAGCTCATGCCAGAAGTCATTGAAAGTAGTTCTACTGGACTCTCAGAAGAGCTTTTATTCATAACTTTCCTGTTACAGTTCCTCATGTAGAATAAGAAGCAGTTACAAAGGACTCCGCTTTTTCACGAATAGATGAAAGGACTTGTTGATACTTTATATGAAAAATATTTCATAGAGAGAATAAGTGTTAGGTAGTAAATCAATAACTTACTTCGATTATCAGTGCTGTTACTCCCGAAACTGACTCGTTGTGGGCTGAACGCAGGAAACCGGTCCCTGCTCGAAGATACTCACAGCCACAAAACCCCAAAAAGCAGCAAATAGACTATTATTGGTTGATGAAATCTATCAACAATTGTACCATCAAAAACATAAGATAACCTCAACGGTCCTGTAAGGCAGCTTTGCAGGTTAGATAATTTTCCATGTGTTAAAGAAGTAATGCAGTTAAACAAAATAAAAAACTGCAGTGAATCACCTTGAAACCACGTGGATTATAATAAACAAGATGTGATAAAGTAAACTCTGCCAACAAGAAACACACATCAACTCTTCTCTCAGACAGCGCATGCTTAGAATGACTTCAATTCACTTAAACAGAATCACACCGTAAAGCAATGCAGTATCAATATACCGCACAATCACAAAAAAGGAAGCATTGGCGCTATTTGCTTAGAATTAAGTACTATTTCTGAAATACTGGTCAAAATTATCACTTAAAAATGTGAATGCAATTTATATCGGCAGAGTAGAACAAAGTGCAAACACCTTAATGTTAGTACCCCATCAGAAAGATGATCGTTGCAGCAGAGTTTTGCACGAATAATTAAGAACACACACAGTAAGCTAGTAATCAGTGTTTCTTAAATTTTATGAATGCAAAAACACTAGCATATTCCTCAGTAGATGGATCCTTGGTTGTACAGTATGATGCTGCCAGAGTTCCTTGTTGCTTGCCCTTTCCTGTAGATCATTTGATCTTCAGTATCAAGTGGAGAAGATTCTGCTTTTGACGACACAGGTTCGTCACGTCTGTGAACAATTTCAGAGTACTGACTTAAGATTATCGTTGAAAATTCTCTTGTTCTTCGTCCAGATCGCTACAGATCTCCACACTAATGAACACCTACCTGTCGAAGCTTCCTAATCCTGTCTGACTTTGACACTATTATTGCTACCTCCTGTAGTTGAAACTATGCTGCGTAGGTAGGCAAAAGATATCACAATCTTCAGATCAGTCTCGTTGATGAAAACTGGTTCCTGGTGTTGATGGTTTCCTACTTTCAACGCACCTCTTTTTCTACTTTGCTCATAAGAAACTCTGTGTTGTTGATCTTCTGTGAGAAATCTTCAAGGTTTTATGACATGAGAGGTAGGTCGTTTCCCCGGTTGGTCTCTTCATTGGCTGACAAATTTCCGCCTTGTCACTCTCCACAATCTGCCACATCGTCCAGTACACCACAAACAAGAAAGTTCAATGATGTCATAGGCAGCTCCAATGCTTTCTTTAAAAGTATTGAATAATTTCAGGCATTGGGTGATTTCAGGTGAAATAATGAATTAAAAACATTAAATGTAACATTGTAGAACCTGACTAGTATAAGTAGTATATAAACCAAATTTATAGACTGTCACATATCATATGCCTTTACTCAACATCGAAAATAACACACTTGTCGACACTGCCATTGAAACGATTGCATTATCTACAATTATTCAAAGCTAAATAACTTATATCGTCAGTTGAAAAAGGTAGCTTTCAAAAACAGTGGTTCGCGCAATTAAATCGTCTAATTGCAGTGAACATCTGTTTGTCAATTGTATGTTTTACCCTCCACTTGTAATTTTTTTCTTAAGTCTCTTAAGAGCAAATTTTACTTCTGAGTTTACAACCTCGAATTAATCTACAAAATTTTAAAGTGCACTTATACGCCTATCTGTAGGAATGTTCATACGTTGTGTATATAATGCGACACTATCTTCCATTTAGCTGTGTTCTCTGAGCTGAATATTTAATTTGCGAATCTTTTATTGCCCTCCTAGGCAAAATATTCAGTTCATACTGCAATTAGAAGTAAGGTCTTAGATTTCTCCACGAGTTTATTAGTTATCTCCCATGGTGACCTTGGACGTGATTGTTTGTTTTGTATGTTTTCACACCTTTTAGGCTACTTGTATTGGAACTTATTGTTTCTTTGACTTGAACTTTGACCCTTTGTGTGCGAAATTTTTTTCTTACCGATTGGTTAATTGTATCTATTTCACTGTGTCTACTGACTAACGATTCACTTGAATACCAGGCGGTTTCTAAGAATTCTCCAGCGTTCTTTTCGTTTCCTCTGTCTAATATTTGAACGTTGTCTCAGTCGAATATATGACCTTGGTTGTCTGTATGTAGTGATATGAGAGAGTGGATGTCATTCCCTTTGACAGCTAGCTTATGTTCGTGGATACAAAGACAAAGGGGACATCCACTTTGGCCAATGTAGTGTTTTTCGCAGTTGTTACAATTTATTTTATAGATGATGTTGGTTGAGTCTTTTGGTTGATATAGCACTGAGTGAAGTGATTTTGTTGGTTTGTGTGCGACGTCAATTCCTTATCAAGGTTTGACGAGTCTTCCAGTGATTTCTGAGATGTCCTTTATATATTGTAGGGCAATTTTCTATTTGCTTTCCATGGGGGCCTTTGATTTGATAGGTTGGCGTAAGGGTATATGTCTTTTGATGGAACTCCGGGGATTTCCATTCTTTTGGAGGACGTTTATGGGACAACTTTCTTCAATTTTCCTTAAGGGGGGGAATACTGTAATGAGTCCAGGCCATTTTGAATAGTGTTTGTACACAATTCTTTTTGCATACTTTTGGGTTGTTGCTGTTATTATACAGCATTTGGTCTGTGTGAGTTGATTTTCTATAAACTTGAGTTTCTGATTCCCCTATGGTTGATCGCTTTACTAAGACCTCCGATAATGGAATTTTGTTCTCTGATTCCTCTTCTCTTGTGAATTCGATGTCGCTGAAGACGTTGTTTATTAAGTTGTGAGTTTTGTGTGATTCGTTTCTTTTGATTATTACAAATGTGTCATCTACGTAACGTATCCAAATTTTAGGTTTGATCTTTTGTAGGATTATGTTTTCGAGCCTTTGCACCACTGCTTCTGCAATCAAACCTGATATTGGCGATCCCATAGGTGTTCCTTTGACTTGTTCATATATTTGGCCGTTGAATTGAAAGTACGTTGTTAGGCATAGGTTTGTGCATTCCATCCAAAGTGTGTTTTGCATTTCTGATTATTGTGGGAGGTGCAACAACTGTGCCTGAGCCACTTAATATATAAATGTTGTACACATTCCACTGAGTGAATGAAAAACGTAACTGCAATATTTTAACTATAACAGTGTAGGCTTACAGTGTAGGCTTTGTAGTGTCTTCAAATGATTAAATGCTTTTAGGAAATCTGCCTCTACTAATTTTTCATATTTAGCGTGACATCCACTCAGTGTTATCAACCAGCATTTGTCCTAACACCCGGCCAGACGAATGCCAGTGGTCAAGACTTCTCAACAGAACTCCAGCCAACTTCGTTGTGTGGGGGCAGTCACTAGAGAGTATCCAACTAATTTTAAAGGGTTAATTTGTATGGGATTTCATTTGTTCCACGTTTGATCATGGGTTGATATCAGTTAAGGAAACACTGTAAAATCACGAAGTAATGAACAACTGTTTTGTCCTAGTCTGAGACCCTTCAAAAATGCTTATACAATGTTATTCGAAACTAGCACATTCTGGTTACAAGGCGAAGTCGTACAACATTCAGCCACCAGAACCTTATGAATTGGTCCATGAATTTTAACTTCTATGCATTTAAGAGATACAGCATGACCACTAGCTAATTTCATTGGCAAGTTTTTGTCCATATGCCTTATCTGGCTCCATTGAGTCCTGCTGAAAATTAATGAATATTGGGTTGCGCTGGGTCGCGTGTGAACGCAAACAATCTCTGATGACATTGGCTTGTGACTGCGCTAAGAATCATGAACTGGTAGAAGTTGAAGTTCATGGGACTCTGAATCGCGTTCCAGTGGTTGAATGGTATACCATCTCTTCATGTAACCGGGGAGCCTGGGTTTGAGCTACACTGGGTGCGTTCTGAGGAAGAGTAGCGAGCTAGAATAAAACATATGACATTTACTCCCTTCTGGTTTTCATCTGTCCTGTTATGGATATGAATCCGTAGTCAGACTTCAAACAAATCGAATTCCTACAGACTAAACTAAGGAAATTTACTTGTTTCATGAATCAGTTCTCTGACCTACGTTTCTGACATTACTGATTACACTGAATAACTCCATTTAAAATATCAACCTGAGGTTCTTCTCTAAGAGGTGAAATTCTCTACCTGTTGGACAATGTCTATCAATATTGTTTTTATCATTGATTATATAATTAATATCTTTATGAGTCAGCATGCTGTGAACAAAATACTAAATAGTTCATGTCTCAGAATGAGCTGCAGACCTAAACTGTTACAGAACTGGAATCACACTTCCTCAGACTGTCAGTCCATAGATCTTCTTGCTGCCAGTAAGATGACTGTTACAGATTACGTAAGTGGTTTGATGCTATAATGGCTGCCAGGCGCTCTGCGGAACCGAGGTTAATTCCTGGAGGATTGACTCCTAGACGTCGTTAGCCTAGAAAAGACGGAAGATTGAAAGATACGCTGACAATCCTAACCTGCCTAAATAATTCTAACGCTATTGAAACCTCTAAGCCAGAAATCTGATGTTTCACCCATAGCGCAATGAAATATAGAAAACCCAACTATCCTTTCAAAGAGTAATGTGAAATCCTCCATTTATCATTTTTAAATCGCCCAATTCGTTTTATGGTGACTAGTGATGGAATTCAAGATGCATATTTCATCGTATTTGCGACTTGCCAGCTGGATGTGTCTGCATACCCAATGAGTGTTAGCATTCTCACTGGAAGTCGAACCACGAACCAATCGCCCGCAACGTCAGAGTATCATTTAGTAGGCTACTTGGGTAACTTATCTCTCAGTGGGAACACCAACACATGGACATCCAGGTGGGGAATCTCAACCGGGATGAATTGCGCATCCTGGATAACACTACCAGTCACTATCCGTTGAGTAGTGTTGTGCCAATCCTCAGAAATCGTAGGAGACGATATGCCTACAGAGACCGAACATTCTGGAGCAATCAGTCAGCCAGGGGAAGGGAAACCAACCTGAGCCCACAATCGCTTCAATTTGGGATTTATAATTCAAAAATAGGGATATCCACGGAATTTCATCAAAAGAGATCTACCCTCCACGGCAACCTATCAAACCAAAAGACCCTAAGGAAAGTACAAAGTAAATCACCCTACCATATATAAAAGACATCTCAGAAATCACTGCAAGACTCTTCAAACCTTTAGGAATTGACGTCGCACACAAACCAACAAAATCACTTCACTCAGTTCTATGTCAGCCAAAAGACTCAACAACGAAAGAAGATAAAAGCAATATCATCTACAAAATAAATTGTAAGAACTGCAAAAAACACTACATTGGCCAAAGTGGACGTCCCCTTCGTCTTTGTATCCACGAACATAAGCTAGCCGTCGAAAGACATGACATCGACCCCCTCATATCACTACATACAGACAGCCACAGACATCAATTCGACCGGGACAACGTTCAAATATTAGACAGAGGGAACAACAAGAATGCTAGAGAATTTTAAGAAGCCTTCCTGGTATTCCAGTGAATCATTAATCAATAGACACATCAAGATTAGCAAAATTTATCAACCGATAAGAAAGAAACCTTACACACAAAGGGTCACAGTTCAAGTCAAAGTAACAATCAGTTCCAATACAAGTAGCCTACAAGGTGTGAAAACGCAGAAAAACAACCAATCACTTTCAAGGTCAACCACCAGGAGAGATGATTAGTAAACTCGTGAAGAAATGTCAAAGCTCACTTTATCGAATTGAAATATGCACTGAAGTTATTGCCTGGTAGGGTTAATGAAAGCTTCGTAAATTAACTATCTAGCTCAGAAAACACAGCAACACCAAAATACTTCATAAATATTAACCAACTGATCATTTCTGGCGTACTTTCTTCTTTTTTTCATCTGTCTTATGTCTCACTTAAAACATCATCAATATACCCACTGTAAAACTTAGTTTTCCTAAAGATTTTGCAGAATTCAATTCTGACAATGAAACATTCTACAGTTTTTCCCGATTTGAATACTCACTCAATGATTCAGACAAACATAATGGACGTCTAATACACTGTTATCTGTTCACGATAATTCTTTGATAAATGCACAGGTACACCGAAAAATAAATCTAATCATTTCTAACAAAATACTATTGTCTAAAATAATTCCTTTTTTTCACATTAAATGTTTCTAATACATTCACAAAGTGAATAAATAATTATGCCGTAAACCACGGAGTGTTGCATAAAAATGTGATATTTAGTTGGTTGTAAGACGTAAAAGAACAAACATGAGCCTTATACGCATATGTTTTCAAGACAAATCAACCTGCAACACTGTACAGAGTCAAATACTGACTAAGAAATGAATATGAACAAAGTAACGAAATTAAAATATTTCTAACAGTCGAAAAATAACAGATTACGACTAATATTGCAGTGATAAAAAATCCTCCACCCCAGAATTACTGAACTTCTTTGGACTAAAACGCGATAATACTAACGTTGCGTGGTGGTTTAGTTGAGTACCCTACCTTTGTGGAATTTCATTCATTCTCGGCTGAACGTTGACTCTTTTCTCACAGAGTTTATAAGAACTCTAGGTATAAATCACCTTGTATTCAGATACCAGTGACGTTGGATTGATTTTCAAATATTATTTTTTCAGCTTCCATTATGGACTGATATCAATCAGCAACACACTGGAAACTTGTTTTATCATAGTTTGGTTTGCAAACTGGCTTAGAATCAATCCAATATCTACACCTAGCAATTAATTTAATGTAATCTTCACTAATGAATCCCTATAGGATGGAGTGTCCTGAGCTCTGGTGAAACCTAATGATTGAGTGTGATCAACCAAGTTGAGTGTGCGGACAAATATCCCTCGATTGTATCGCCTAGTGATGACACTGTCTATCATGAGTTCAGCTGGGTCGCCTCATACCCTCAGGATCTTAAGTTTCATTCCCGATGTTTTCACGGATGCGTGCTGTCATGCGGTTTCCAAGTAGGGCGAAATATTCCAACACAAGTAACTGAATGGTGAACGAACTGGTCTTGTAACCTAAGCATCCTCGATTTGATTGCTGCTGAGTGAAGGGTCGTTTTCGTACTGATAAAGAGCAGAAAACTATGACGAAACGGCTGTTGGGTACTCAGCAGATTTTGACGTAACTTGAATAAATATCGCTTCGATTTTTACCATTTCTCAAATATGACTTTTCCACTAGTATCTCTACTCTTTGTTTCAAAATATACACTCCATTTCAAACTATTTGTACACATCTAAGTGACTTTCACCAAATCAACAGATTAATTTTATGCGAATTGATTTAGGAATGTCATACTACAGCTGATTTCTGCAGCACACACATCAGAAGACAAATTAAGGTCAGTGAACTACTACAATCACTAAAGGAGGCGTCATTTTGAGACATTCTGAAAAGGCCTTAATTTATTTTATCCACATCCTGTATCTCACATTTTCGTCAAATTTCACACGAGAGAAACTATACATACTTATAAAATTTAACAGCCATTTACAACTAAGTTCATTAGAAAAGACAAGTACACCAGTGATGAATAATGTCAAGTTCCTACATCACGTTAAAGTCAGCAATGAAAATGTACTATCGCACTTAACATATGCTGCTCGGAGGGCATATGGTCTTCGAAAACGTCCATTTAAAATAGAAATATACTCAATGATAAATTATGTCACCTAAATACAGAGTGCACTTTTGAAATGGTTGTGTTTCCTGAACTTCTAGACAACATCTTCAGTGCTGATTTCCATATGAAGGGAGTTTTGGAATACACGGAATTCTCTATGAAGCATAAAACTAATTGTTTTTAATAATTTTTTAATAATAATTTGCTTTATTCCAAAAACAGTATTAATGATACAGCAAGGAATTTTCAGCATTCAGTACAGTATTGCATCTAATTTACTCAAAAACAACAACAACAAACAAAAAAAGTAGATAAACGGAATAATTAATACATAATAATGATAACAAAACGTTTTTATAGGAGCTATGTAGCAATTACAGTAGAGGATAAGGAGAAAAATATAAAATTATAGTAATAATAGTAATAACAACTAAAATAAAAATAGCAAAGTTATAATTAAACGATAGAAAGGGTGACACCATAGAATTACAGAAAGATGAACAATGAAAGGGTCGATTCACTATGCTAATTACATAGTAACTTATATGTTTCACGTCTAACAGTGTCTTCATCACATAAAATACGGGCTAAGTACGGTATTGTAGAATTTTTGTACTTAGTGGTACGAGCATATAATTTCTTATATTGACTTCTCGTTCTACCTGATGAGATACAAGGGGATAATTGTGAATAAAGGGGGTACACAGGGTCTGACAGTACGGCCTTTGCCCAATTTTTACAGGAATTTACGTGTCTCTCGACTATGGTATTGGCGAGATCACGCAGTAGCAAACCACAAGCCCTACTCACAGCATTTAATACCCTTCGTAATACGGCATAGTCTTTTTTAAGAAGCCCAGGAAAGATTAATGGAGAACAATAAAGTAAAATGGGTAAAATACAGGAGTTTAAAAATCGCAGAACTAAAGGTTGGCTGATACCTTGTTGTCTTAACTTTTTAATGTAGAAGGTAAGACGAAACATTTTCTTAGAGACCAATAAAATGTGAGATGACCATGAAAGGTCCGAGGAAAGAACTAATCCAAGGTATTTAATGCTTGATTTGGTTTCAATTTCTGTACCATCTATGCTACAGGCATCATGGGAACTAACTAGTTCATGTATGTCACGTCGATGGTTGAAGGTAAAGTTAACTGCCTGACATTTGGAAGGATTTAACATAAGACCATTTGACTTAGACCACATGCTGATGTCCAACAAAAAGCTATTAAGTTTGGAGCAGTCAGACTCAGAAGTGATAGGCAGTGATACAGTCAGATCATCAGCATATTTGACAAAATTGGTTTCGTTTAAATGTGGCAGGTCATGTAAGAAGAAAGAAAAAAGAAAGGGAGAGAGGACGGCACCTTGAGGAACACCGGCTTTTGTAAGCAAAGCAGAAGAAGATTTGCCATTATATGCAGTATACTGCATTCTATCAGAAAAATAAGAATGCAACCAACTCTTAGCCCAGGATGCTGTGTGCGTCAAGGAGAGCTTATTTAATAAAAGGCCCCTAGGTACAGAGTCAAACGCAGATGTGTAGTCTAGGAAAGCACCACGGACATATTTGGCACCTTTGTCTAAACAAGAAACAACATTATGATATAAGACAACCGCAGCATCCAAGGTACTTCTACCATGTTTATATGCAAATTGCTTAGGGTCATTAAAAGCTTTCAATGAAGGTTCAAGACGAAGTAAAAGTAGTTTTTCCATCAATTTTAAAAAAGGAGAAGTAATTGCAATAGGCCTAAATTTACTATCGGTACCAGAAGATTGTTTTGGTATAGGGACAATTTTAATGTTTTTCCATGCAGAAGGTAGAACATTACTGGAAAAGGAAGCATTAAAAATATTAGTAAGAGGGTAACACAAAATATCAGCACAGTTCCTGAGGACAATGGCAGGTACGCCATCAGGACCAAGGCTTTGGGAAGGCTTAAGAGAACGGAGACATTTAAGCACATCAAGGGTATTAAAACCATTAAAATTATTGTCTATGTGATTTGTATCATTAGGAAGGATATCGTCAGAGGAGCGTATGAAAGACTTATTAAGATTATTAACATTAAGAGATTGTACAGAATTACACCGCTTACCGCTAGTTATTTCTTTAAAAAGTTTCCATAAACTAGAAGGGGTTTTACATGACAAAAATCTTTGGTTGTATAAAACATTTAGTCTGTGCATTTCGAGTTTTATCAGAGGATTTAGCTTTTTTACACCTGACTTATCATTTGTTTTGAACAACAGTTCTTTATCA
>CALYDE020000723.1:160535-200803 GCA_944472155.2 Trichobilharzia szidati
TCCAAACAGTCACTGGGAAAGTGGAAATCGACTGAAACGTGTGACAGTTACATGGTAAGTGAAGTGTTTTCCTCACAATCCTTTCCATAACATATTATACACACATATATTTACATATATATGGATAATGGATTTCCTCAGTTGAACTAAAAGAAAAAAGCTGCTAGGTACTTCCTTATTTTTAGTAGTTTCCTAATTAATGTCAGTTCGTGAGATCACAATTGAAGCAGGTCAATTTCGTGAGAATGAAAATTTAAAAACTAAAGCAAGTTGACACAAACTTAGCACTTCTAAGTTGATTTTTCTTGCTCTCTCGGGAACATCTACCTGTGTGATTAAATACAGGTGCAGTGAGCAGCATCAACAGCACGATTTCAGAACACCTGGTGCAAGCCGGCCACAAAGCTAGCATTTAAGAATCCATCTCTATCATCCACCGGTTACTAAATGAATTACCAAAAACATCAAGGTACCACATACTTCGAACAGCAGAGGCCATCGCGATTCGCCTTAAACAATCAATGGTCTGTGTAGAGAAAAAGCAAGTCCATCCAGCCACTACTACTGCCTTGACACAAAGTAGAGACTATAAATTGACGCATTCGTATTATTATTTTTCCTTATCTCTCTCATATTCAATATTTGTTATGTTGATGCTACTGAACTGAAATCCATTCCTTTTCTTTTTTTCTGTTATGTGCTGCTTTGATTCTTTCTTCCTTACATTCTTCTTCGTTCTTTCACACTCTGTATATCTCGACCTTTTGTTACCGCTTACGCTAGTAAACATGCTAGTATCTACTTTCTAACACCTTCAAACATTCTGTTCACTTTTGGCTTTTGCTGCTGGCGATATGCTAATATGTTGTTGTCAAAACTAACTGAGATCACCCTTAATCTATGTAGAGTTTTATTTATTGATAATGTACTAACTGGATGCAATACTGTAGTAAAAATGCTGAGAATTCCATACTGTATCACAAGTACTGTTTTGGTATAAAGCAAATTATTATTATCCATCAACATTATTACTGGGTTTATGTTATTTAAACAACATTAGTGTGGTCAGTAACATTGTTTCGCTCATTCACTATTATGTATGGATTAATTGCAGAACTTCATGAAGACCAGGCTATCGAGAAGAATATTCTTTTTTCAGTAATCAATTTTCTTGTAAATTTCTAATGGGCATTTCGATTCAGGCAAATATAATTTTACTGTTTTTTATAACAAATTTTCTTGATAGTTGGTTATTAAGAGTCTTTTTTATCTTCCTCTGCCACAAATCGAACGTCGGATAACACAAGTGATTGCTGAGGAGTCTATCGCTGAACCACCAACCCAGCACACATTATGCATCCATATGAACTGATGATTTTACCAGTGTTTCTTGAAATTGAATGATGTTCATCCAGCTATATAGAAATAATAATTACCGCATTTCAGCATTCCCACATTCAGATCAATCTGTTCCATCTGAGATAAAATCAAATAGGAATAAACAAATCTCTGAAGTCAGTACTAACTGATTCGTGGGATAGTCATTTGATGCATATTCTTATGCTTCATTTATCATTGCCACCTAGTAAAAAATTTCCTCACGTGAATTCACACAGAACACGAAAAGTTATAGAGTGGAAATAAATCGATTTAAGGACATTTTTCACTGATTCAAAGTCTAATTGAAAGCAGTACTTTGAAGCAATGTGTATTTCATTTAAAAAGGGTGTTTTGGATAGTCTAAATTTAAAGCGTACCCCCTAAACTGTTGAAGTTGCAGTAAGGAAAGCAACAAAAATATTGAGTTTTATCAATCTGTTTCACTTCACAGCCTATAGGTGAATTCCTCAAATAAACACTACCTGCTTTAAACTCAGTCAGTCGCATATTTGTTACATTAAAGACAGTAAACTGCGTTACGTGTTAATCGGATAAACGGAATGTATCTTTAGTGATCCTCAGCATCTTGTATTGGGTTGGCTCGATTTAATACAATGGTCAATATATGAAGAACCAACATGTACTCAACATTGTACCAACTTGTCAAGCTATGCTAACTGATCAGGATCCGAAAAGTATGTTTACAAAATACAGTTGAGAAGAAATGATGATCTCTTTTCTATACCTTACCAGAAAAAGGAAATCCTCTGAGATTTGTTGACACAAAAATGATAGATAAGTTGCTGACGCTAAAACTTCTATCCATTTCTGAAAATCTGTCGTTACAAAGTGATACTGAAGAAGGAAAGCACAAAACTTCGTCTTTCTGGTTGTCTCAGTAAAAGTTTTCAGACACCTGTATTGAGAATCACAATATCTGAGAAAGAGTTAATTGAGTCAAGCGTTAAAGGCATGATATCAACTTTCTGCCATATGATGGTACATCTACCATCCTACCTGTTCTTATAGATTACATTTTATGTCTTTGTACGTGTTGTAGGTCTGTAGGCGTATTATTTTGACAAGGTCTACTCTGTCTACCCAGAACAGAAGCGAATAGCACCAGTGGTTTGTTCTATATTCAGGTAATCTGTAACTTCTGGATATAGGGAACTCTTGTGTGACTGCTTCACAGCGATACAAAGAGTTCTGCAGTACTGCACTAGAGGACTTCGAATATAACAACTATAAATGGCCTAGACATTTACTATTTAGGATCTGGGTCTAGAACTTTGAATTAGAAAGCACTACACCCACTCAATTGACTCACTGTGGCCATAGTGACATGCATGTGATAATTCCATTTTATTTTAGTGTTTTGATGCTTCGTTTATTATTACCATTATTGTTATTATATTTTAACCATCACCATTATAAGCAACGTGCTATTCTTTTTACCGATTTCACATAAATACCTTACCGTAAATCCACTAAATTTTGCCCATTTTGTTTTTTCAAACAGGAGAGAGTGGATGGCTCATTAAAATAGTCTACCTTGCAAAAGCTAAATACGATTTCACACTCAATTACTTCTCCATTGTACAATTAATTACATCATAAGTAATCAAAGGCAAATGGCTGGAAGGCCTGCAGTGATTATGAAAAGTGATGTTGAGTAAATTATAAGAAGAGAAAATTGCACTGAATACGATTGTAATTTACTCTAATACTGCCACATTTTCTTAGAAGTCAGTGATATATATGTGTATAAGAAAGGCGTTCAGCTAAGAGACACTCTTTTCGGAGATATCATTCTCAAGTTGTACAATATCATATATTTATATACATAGGATAATAAGATGGTGAATATAAATTGTTCAATAAGTCATAATAGTAGTAATGATAATAATAACAATACTGGTTTTATCAATAATAAGGATGAAAAAGTGAGGCAATCTGTGATAGCACGAATAATGAAAGACAGCGTGATTAAACAAACAAGTGTTCAGGTGGAAGTAGTCGATGAAGGTTAGTAAAAACAAATGAACCGATTAAGTAATGTTAGATTGTAAGGGAAGTAAATGAAACTCGTTTTTAATGATGTGATAAGATAAAGGGATGATAAGATAGTGGTCATGTAGTGGAGAAAACCAAAGCTTTCCAGGCAATTCATCGTATCCTCCTCGTCTACTGCACACAGCTGAGGCGATCGGCATTCAAACTATTAAACCTTAACTATGCTTTCAAACGGAGTTCGTACAGGCATTATCCCTCCGTTGGCCTTTTAAGACATAATCGACTAATGACATCTACACAACCCCTTACTTGATAAGAACAATAAATGTGTACTTAATTGTATTAGCAACAAAAAGAGTATTTACAAAGATGTGTCATCAGAATTATAGATTTTAGATAGCAAATTACGTTATCAAATACTCGTGTGGAGCTAGATATGTCGGGCGTACCCAGAGTTTGCTGTTCAAACGTATCTTTGAACAGTTACCCTCATGGTTTAATGAAGAAGAAAAAAGGTCCCCTCAATGGTAGCTCTATCCTGGATCACCTGATCGTATCTGGACATTAAGTTAACCCACAAAGGAAAAGTTATCTACAGAAAACATGACAATCTCGCTAATTTAGTACGAGTCAAACTTCTTCATACAGCAGAAGCAGCGGCAATCCACGTGTTAAATGCTATATTCTGCATACAAAGGCCTCTTGGTCTTTGAATAGCTCTCTAAATAATTTTAGGGTAGCGATGAAACACAAACTGAAATTATGACCTTTATTCTCAAGTATCAGCACCGTAGTAATCCGTAATGAGGGGCTCATTTAGTTAAAAAATTGTTTGTCTGATGACTTATAAAACTTGAGAAACTGAATAGTACTTATTTAGCATTAAAATAAGAGAAAAAACGTTAAATTAACTGTTTATACTTCATCTGGACACTTGATAGAATAACATTTCTATTCCAGTTGATTAAAGCGTTTACTTATGAGTAAACATATATTTCTCAAAATATTAAATATTCCCATAGTAAAATTTAGAACAACACAATGAAGGAAACAATATTGTTTTCACTTGGATCTCATCAAGCTTAACTGTTATATACATAACTTTACAAATACATATTCAAATATAAACCAATCAAGGTGTTTTGTCTATAGGATAATAAGATGGTGAATATGAATTGTGCAATTAGTCATAATAATAGTAATGATAATAATAATGATTATATCATTAATAAGGATGAAAAAGTGAGGCGATCTGTGATAACAATAATAACGGAAAAGAGTATGATTAAATAAACAAATGTGTTCAGGTAGAAATAGTAGTCGATAAAGGCTAAGAAAAACGAATGTATTGATTAAGTAGTGCTAGTTTCATGAATTGATTTGTAGAGTTTTGGTTGACCGCTTATAAAATTTCATCATAGGATGACATCAGTTAGAAAACAATCATGACCACTAGGGTACAACAGGTAGGACATGAGGACAAATACTAGACAGTGATGACACTTGCTGGTGGTTTCGCTATGTCTTGAATTGTCAGAAGTTTAATTTATGACCTGGGCACTGAATCAGGTCCCAGTGGCTTAATGGTCTACGAGCTCGCCTTGTAAGTGGAAGATCATGGAATCAAACGTCAGTGGGTGGGTACTACTGAAGACTCCCAAGCTGGTGGGGTGAAAAAGTTCTCCAGTACTCTTTGGTAGTTTCGCAGTGGTTCTCTAGCCGATGTCAGCCAATAGTGAAATCCTATAACTAATGCTAGATTGTAAAGGAAGTAAATACACCATGTTTTAATGATGTGATAAGATTAAGGGGTGATAAGAGAGGGGTTGAAAATATAAGGAAGGGGTGGTGGGGACCTCATTACCTGGTAAGGTCCTTATAGGCCAAGGGAGGGATAATGGCTGTATGAACTTCTTTTGAATGCATAGTTTAGTTTTCATAGTTCGAATGCCTATCTCCTCAGCTATGTGCAGTAGACGAATACGAAGTCTATCGGAAAGATTTGGTGGGATGCAGTGAATTACCCCGAATGCCTTCGTTTTCTCCACTAAACGACATAAGTCAGTTAAGCAGGTTTTTGTCCGTCCTTTGCCAAACCACTATGGGAGATGTTCAGTGACAAGTTGGCTAAGTTACGTAGTTGTACGCCCATAATAACTCTCACCGCTTGTGCACCTGAATTGATAAATGCGTATAGATAGGTCAAAACTATCTAGCAGCCTGTCCTTTGTTTGCGTCTCAATCATTCATCAGCTAGAGAACGGCAAATATAGGTATGCTGCGCGGAAAGCTCTTCGTATACTCCTAGAAAGTCTTTGGAATAAAATCCCTCAACAACATATAAGCGTCTTTGTTGGTAATACCTTCATTTTATACTTCAACGCTTGATCAAATGGTAAGGATAAAACAACAAAACCTTCAAGTGTTGACGGATAGAAATGTAGCAGTGTCATGCCTTTTCCATACTTTTTGATAAAGGTAAGTATTACAAGCGAGTGTTAATCAAAATTAATATTTCTAAGGAAAATGCTTCAAGTGAAAACCAGTAGGAAAGTTCTCAGAGTATATATACTAGTCTCACGGCACACCTTCATAATGAGCATCAGTACTTCTCAGTGTGAATATGTTCACTCCCTGTTTTTTAGGTGGAGCATATTGCTTCAAGCTTCGAATTTCCACCAGCGTTAGTGTTTTTTCCTCTTATGGGATTGTATCACTGCACTGATGCTCAACCTTCTCTTATTTACGGCTAATAAATCAGTATATATTTGTATTGCCTCAACAAGAAACCAAACTCGGCTGATTAATCCCTGATAGCAGGATATATCATCACTCTGCTGGAGATTTGAACCAGAATCAGTCAAAACAAAAGTCTGAGAATGTTGCTTCAAGTCATTCAGTCAGTCTACAGTTAACTAACAAAGGATGCTAACTAGTGAAGCTTTCTAGATTTGTGTTTTTTTCTTAATTCTTCAGCCCATAAATTCACCATACTCATAAGAATTTAAAGCTACTGAATGTAAAGCAAACGGAGGATTACAACAGAAGCCTTATAACTGGTTGAAGGATTTCATCATGAGGTGATATCAGTTACAGAACCATTGGAAAACATACCTGGGTGTACTGAGCACCTTTTTCGTCCAATTCTAGGGCTCTTCATCAGTATTCACCCAGCGGATTTCGAGCCTAGGACCTTCTGGTCGCAAGATTAGTGAGCTAGTAGACCATTTAGCCACTAAAACCCACGAATCCAATGGCCAGTGCATGAACTCTAACTTCTGCCAATTCATGACAGAGCGCGACCACTTCGCAATGTCTCCTTCGGTGAGTTACTGCCTCACCTTCAACCTTATGACTTAGAATGATTTATTTAACAACTAGGCAACTTCTTCGCTTAATTATTGTCTCAGTGACTCCTCGTTTTCAGTGAGGTCTTGATTCTCAAAGATAGTACGTTACGCATTTGAGAAATTAGCAACAAAATTCCCTATGATTGTGTCATTCAGCCTCATATTAGGTGGCGCCACATAAATATGTTGTTGTATATTCTTGACAATATCATATATATATTCATTTTCTTGAACAGAATAACCTGGGGTTTCTCCTAGAAATAGCTGAAGTGAACTGGACTTGGAATGTCTTCTCCAGCACCAGTCCATACGAACACGATTCATGAATGTTAATATTTATCTATAAATACTACATTTATGCTGCAAATGTTTTCGTCAAATTTCAGGATCAGCCAAACTATTTGATGTGAATCTCATCACAACCTGATATCGGTAGGGGGAAACCACTGAAGAGCTGGGGAGTTGATTTATACGATTATCAAACACTTCAACTATTCGTATCCATGACTAAACAGGTGATAGATCTCAGGACTTTCAGGTTATGAGGCATTGCGATTGATCATTCCGATACTGGAACAAAATTCAAAAACTTATGAATTCAAGCTAAGTTGACTTCTCGAATAGCGAGTGAAGATAAATTCCACATAGGTAGTCTTCGTTGAATTAAAAAATGGTCAAAAAAGACACTGAAAGAACAAAAGGAAAAAAGTCTCAAATAAATACTATAGCAACTGGGAAAAGTAGAACTTTAGCCATACCAAATATAAATATTTATCTATTAGATAAATCGGTTATACTATGCCTTATTCCTATATTCCCTTCTCACAGAACTTTACAGAATACACATTTGGAAGAAAATCGTCGCATCTTTGAGTGAAAGACAGTCAAGCGTCGAAAAGTGATGCCGTCAGTAATTTTCTATTCTTCTAAACATTTGTCTTCATTTCGATAGCTACAGGGTGATCTCGACGCTAAATGTTTTGACTCAATGTAGTGATCTCCTGGGAATTTGACATAATTATCAAGATTTCGTATGATGGTTACCAGTAAAAAGGTAACTGTTTGAGGTGACCTGTAATCAAAACTATCTGTGAATATTCATACCGTTACACACTAAAGATATTCATGAATTAGTTTATCATACATGCCTATCCAATTCCCAATAATCAACGAAACAAGCTACAGTAAGAAGGTTACGTAATAGATTGTGTAATTACTCACTCGGAAGTGATTTTGAAACAGATAAGTGAGTTTTAAGCCGGGTAGGTTATCATAGGAAACAGAATGCATAGCTGTGCATTACGTAGCTTGATTATCCTCATTTTGTGACGTTGTGGAAAGCAATCGGCAGGAAGCCCAGGACGAAAAGAGGTTAACCTGTGGGCCTGGAAACCACAGTGGTAACGTCTTGAACCGCGGCACTGAGTTACACATATTTGAAATCCATGGGGGAGTCGAGTTCTTTGTAAGCTTGCAGGGGCGCCCTGTTGACGAGTATCAACAAATATGAAACCTAGATTGGGACCTATTTACCATTTGCCTCCAACCATCTAACAACAAAAGCTGAGAGTTCACTGCTATGGAGAGCCACCTAGCTAGATGAATACATTACAAATTTGACTGAGAGAATCTAGTCTGCACCAACACCACAAACTAAATGCATGGCACTGATCAATACGTAGTGACCGATCAATTTATCTTAATCTCATTGGTTAATCAAGGTGAAAATGATTAATTGTGTGAATTTGTATGGAGAATAGTATAAATTGATTACATTGTTGGTTTTTAGAAGCAAATTTATGTTCAAATTCGAGTATTTGTGTGCTCAGAAAATAACTATGACTGCCTTTGTAGTTACGCACGAAACCTGCACTTCGCATATTAACTTCAAGAAGAATTTACTCAACATTCAATTTACGATCTTACAACTTCAAACTCTCAGTATTAGTCTTCTGCTCATTAATAGCTACAGAATGCACATCGTGGAGTTCTAAAGGCAAGTTGTGGAGAGTAGCATTCAGCATGGTTGCCCTGGTTGATGGAAGTGATATACTTCCCATGGTAACACACATTAGAATTCGCGCATTTTTAATTTCAACCCTATGATGACATCGCAACTTGAAGGTCTTAGGTTTGGAACTTGGTAAAATCATGGGTGCAAATCATGGAGGAACTAAATGGTGCGACGAAGCGACAGTCCAGCGCTTCTGTGATCCTCCAATTGCTGTCGTTTTATGCCTTGAAATGCCTTCAAAATGCTGAGACTGCGTGGGGTTTTCTCATTTTTGTCTCAGTTTGAAATTCTAGATCATTGGGTTATTGAGAAGCACAAAGATATCATTTCTATGTTATGTTATTTAAACAGAGAGGAACGGAAACCTTAGAAGTTGGCGAATACGATAGTTTTTGTTAAAATTTAGTGTATACCACTATCAAAACAAATGATTCAGCGAAGAGACTCTTTTCAACGAATTTATCATCAAGCTGTACAATCGTATATATATGGTTTTTATAAGAAGTTATATCCGGTGAGGGAATTAAGACATAGGTGTGAATGCATGAAATAATAATAATAATATGAAGTGCAATTAAAACTAAAAATGTTTGTGATTATAATCGTAGTTAAATGTCAAGTGG
The DNA here is from genome assembly GCA_944472155.2 of Trichobilharzia szidati. NCBI lineage: Eukaryota > Metazoa > Platyhelminthes > Trematoda > Strigeidida > Schistosomatidae > Trichobilharzia > Trichobilharzia szidati. The sequence continues at coordinate 169,919 of CALYDE020000723.1, forward strand.
CAAAGCAAATTAATGTCATATATAGAATAATTCATAGGATGGATCGAACATGAAAAAGGTGTGCAATTATAAGATTAGTAGACAAATCGAAAAAATAAAAACGTTACGTAATATTGTGTGAAATTTAATAGCATAGAATTTAATGTTGCATAAAGGAATTGATTTAGAATGACAAGTGGAACAAGTGAAATAATACCGGGGACAATTAAAAGTGAGAGTAGTAATAGTAACAATTGACTCAATAAGGGAGAGTATACAAATTGAATAGACAAAACTGAAAAAATGAAAAAATGGAGAATTGGTAGAGCTAAAATATGATTGGGGATTACCTTTCTTTAGCATAGAGGGATTAAGACCATGAAAGTTGGAGAAGTTGAACGAACTTTTTTTGTACACAGAGATTTGGCTTTTCTGTTTTCAGCTTCAGTAATACAGATGAGTCGGGTACGTAGGGATTTGGGTAAACTACTCTTTGCCTTGTAGATGACTTTAAAGGCGGAGGCTATAGAGACAGGGTGATCATTATCGACCAGATGTTCAATGATCGCGCTTCTTATTGCTCCACTTCCACCTTTTCGTAACCATGCAGGATAGTGTTCTTGCACCCTCTTGGACAAAACTCGTGTCGAACGACCGATATACCTAGCTCCACACGAGCAGGTGAATTGATAAACACACATAGAGTTGGTCAACAGCGGGATCTTGTCCTTCGGGTTATTGAACAATAATGGTCGACTAGAAAAGGCTATTCTCAGGGATGCAGCAGGGAATGTTCTTTTCAGGGATTGTGATATCCTCCGTTTCGTGATATCGGAAGCTAAGTCCCCTTTGAATTCCAAGCTCATGTAAAGTATCTTCTTGGGTACGGTTGATAACTCACGTTTTTTAGGATTTGAATGAATATTCTTATCTATAAAATGTGGTGGAAATCCATTTTCTATTAGGATTTTCCTCAAGATGTATAACTCATCTTCCACAGTATCAGGGCTACATATGCGCCGAATACGAGTGGCAAGCGACCGAATCAGGTTTCGTTTTCGACCAATGGGTACCCAGCTGTAGAAATTTGTCAGTTGACCATGACAGCTTGTGATAAGTCGATCTTTCCAGGGTTCCATCGGTCCTTCTTGATAAGTTCACATCGAGGAAATGCATGCTAGACTCGTTCTCCATTTCGAGTGTGAATTTTATCGCCGGTTGGCAACCATACTATTACTACTCTCACTTTTAATTGTCCCCGGTATTATTTCACTTGTTCCACTTGTCATTCTAAATCAATTCCTTTATGCAACATTAAATTCTATGCTATTAAATTTCACACAATATTACGTAACGTTTTTATTTTTTCGATTTGTCTACTAATCTTATAATTGCACACCTTTTTCATGTTCGATCCATCCTATGAATTATTCTATATATGACATTAATTTGCTTTGCCACTTGACATTTAACTACGATTATAATCACAAACATTTTAGTTTTAATTGCACTTCATATTATTATTATTATTTCATGCATTCACACCTATGTCTTAATTCCCTCACCGGATATAACTTCTTATAAAAACCATATATATACGATTGTACAGCTTGATGATAAATTCGTTGAAAAGAGTCTCTTCGCTGAATCATTTGTTTTGATTTTCTATATGTTACAATGGGAATTTTCCATAGTATACCACTATCATCTAATAAAATATTGTTTAATTAATCATGGATGACATCTATCTACCTCTCACTGCTAGCTACCATACTTAACTAGAAGATTAACGCACAATTCCCATTTCATTCAGCCCAAAAGAAATGTCAAAATTAAACGGGAAGATATAAATATGTATATTTATCTTTTTAACTGCTTGTAATAGCTAATTCTTGGTTGTCTGGAAAAACACTCAGATTAAAACAAATGTTGTTTAACATTTACACATGTTATTGCCATAATGATACCGCTAAATGCTCGCATTTCGTGTTTGAACAACAAGAAACCTTTCATACCAAGTAGATATAGGGAAATGTTAAAACTAAATGGGAATATATATATATATCTGTTTAACAGCTTGTCACAGGTAATTCTCAAATGGTTACCGAAAAACAGCCAGAACGTACAGACAACACGAAATACGAGCATTCCGTCGCATAACAGCAAAGATTTCATGCAAAGTAGATATAAATAAACTTAAAGTGTATGCAGACGAATGCATAAAGATATGCACATCTATCAAGCTTCAATTCTGCTGGTATGGTTACTTTAAAGAAGTTAAAAAAAGAAAGTCAGATATTTGCTATGGTGTTATGAGACTCTTTACTTAAAGTCACAATACAAGCTGACATCAGTTGACCCAGCGACCATATGGTCAAACAAGCTGCTCCATAACCTGAATATCACAGGTGCGCTTATCCCTGAAGAGTCCCAAAGTTAGGACGGAACAACTCTCAAGTACTCTCTGGTCTTGGAATGGCTTATTTAAAATGAAAAATAGCAAAAATGTATGAATTTATTTGAAAGCCACATCATATGATAAACTTCAAATGAATCTTGTTTTTTTCATCTCTTCACGTTCACAGTGGGACATAGGTCTCCTTCAAGCTAGGGGTTTGAAGTTTTGGTAGCAGTGTTATTTATTTCTTTAGGACGAAAATTGCTAGCCTCATGTCCAACCTTCCCTCTTTACCAGTTTGAATAGCGGCTTAGCGAAGTAAAGGAGTGCGTCGGCCGAGGATCGAGCCCAGGACCACATGCGTGGTTAGCAAGCATTCTACCGCTGTGCCACTGACGCGCATGAATCTTGTATGAGGATGAAATATTTCGAAACAAATACGCTGAAAAATTTCTTTACTATGTTTTCGCATATTGTCTGAAATTTAAGCTTTATTATTATTACTTCGAAGGGATCGCTTGCTGAGACAGAATGACCAGTGTTGAAAAGGTGTCCAGTGACTCCTAAATGAGTAACTGCTACCTCTCTCTTACTATGAGGGATAGAATTCTTGGACTTTGTTTGTAAATGACACGCATCTGACGATCAATAAAACTGGCACCACAGGGACAGATGAACTGATATTTGCATAAAGAAATTGTCAGATACGAGATCTTGTCTTTCAGACGTCTGCAGACTTGTAGACTTCTAGACAGCAATACTTCAAGAATGTTATTAACAGCGATGATGGAATCCTTCTTTTAAGGGTACCACAGGCTACATCTCCCTTGAAACCAGGGTTCATCTAAAATTTCTGGTTTTCGCTATGAATGATGTGTCGTTTCTCTGAACTTTCACTTTGATGTTCTTGCCGATGAATCTCAATTAGAATTGTTGAAAGTTACCGGAGGACTTTCGTAATTTCACTGAAGACTTCAGCGAGGCAACACTGTTAGCTAGTGAACATGCATACAAATGGACTGAGCTTGAATATCTATTGAATTTCTGTAAATTAAAATCACGATATATTCAAACTACATTGAAACACAAAAGGTGTAAGTATATAAATTATCAAGATATTTAAAAATAAAAAGATCAACCAATTTATGGAAAGCACTCACCTCCGATTGGCATTTTCTGTGAATTCATATTTCCACAAGTCTGAAGTTTGTGTATATTTTACAATACGAGGGAATGAGAGCTAACTACTACAAATGGCCGTTAAAACTGAAGGTAGAAATTTATGCTGACGCACAAGAATCGAACTGAGTAGATTTGAGTCGTAGTGAAAACAGGCTGGGACTGATAAACCCAAAAATAGCTGGGTGTGAAATAAATCGTTAATATAAATATAAGAGTGATACTCTGTATGTCATCTTATTACTGAGTAATAGTATTGGTAGCAGAGAAATAGCTTTCTTATTCGTCTCTTGTGTTCCAAGTGTAACACGCCACCTTAGTGGAACATTTCCATTCCATTCGGTTTTCTGCAATCACTTTCAGTTGGTTCGAAAACTGCTTTGTCATTTGATCGTTTTTGCGTCTCTTTCGAAGCCAAATCTAACTCATCACTTTTCACTCGGACTGCATTTGATGGAGCGCGATGTCACTTACCAGGCTCTTCAGAGTATATCTAATGCATATATTTGTCTGTTTGCATATTGTTATTGTCACACACCTAGACGACTATCCAACGAAGTAAGATCGGCAGGGATCGATGAACACAGATGTTGTGCTTATTCACACTCTTCAGTAAAGCATGAATGCAAGTTGATGGAAGTGAAGTCCGTCTATTTATTACTAAAGAGTTATTCAGGGTCCAGCTCCTAGTAAGCACAAGTTCTGGGTCCAGGGCTTCAGTAGGAACAGAGAGCAATAAACACATTGAAAACCTGGTCTATGAAATCCATCCATCACAAACATCAGTGACTAGAAACATGACACTGATTACTGCCTAGGGACGTACCGCTGAGAGCAGAAACATTTAAATGCCTGCTTCATATCATTTTGATACGGAAAATTGTATTTCTATCAAATTTAATTGGATTTAACGGCGAGCCTAATTGTCAGAATAACTTATTATGTTAAACATTATTAAATATATATATATCAGATGCTCAAATATTGGTTTACAGTGGTTTGGCTCATTTAAAGATTTATCGAAGAAGTGATTTCAGTGAGATAACCACTGAAAACCCTGCAGTACTGGATAGTAAGTTTTCAGAAGTTAGAATTCATCGGCCATTATATTCCGTTCCAGTAGCTGAATGATCTGTTGGGTTGCCTTGTGTGCTGAAGATCTTAGCTTTGATCCCTCGCAAAATGAAGTAATGGATGCGTTCTGATGAAGAGTTCCAGAGAGGGACGAACTAGCCCTCCAGTACTCCCAGGGGTTCAGTGGTGGTCTCTCAAATGAGGCCAGTTATTGGTCAGTACTAAAAAACATCAGTTGGTTATTGTTAACAAAGGGAATACTTTTATAGAAAGAAATTCAACAAGTGTTAACCTCATATAAAACGGTTCCATCGTTTAGAAAAGAAATCCCCGTAATATAATCTATAGCTTTTAAAACAAATGTGTTTGCTGTAAGTGGTGGTTAGGTATACATCAGGTTTACTTTGGAAAACATATTGTCGGTAGATTTCTTTGCTGAGTTCAAACCTTCCTAGTGACAAAATCATTGAAATCATAGCCTTGAATTCGACTGCTGACCAACGTTCAGCAGAATGGATTTCAAAATAATTATGAGCGTATGTTCAATCTCTTGAAATGCAATTTCTATATTTCAGATGCAGGTGAATAATATGTTTATGACACTCCAAGCACTAAGCAGTGATAATAAATATGTATTGTGTGGTGTCGCAGAGACATACTGAAGCTACCTTTCAAAAGAGGTGTTGAGTACATTAAAATACGAAAACAAAATATGTAGATCCCGATTATAATTTCTTCTAAGACTCTCTCTTAAAAGTCATTAATTACCATAACATTGTGCAAACCAATCTGAGAACATTTAGAGAGATTTAGGTACAGCTGTCCTTCTGATGAAGTAACTCTCTCCCCCCACATCTCTAGGTCGCCATCAGCATGGATGTGGATGTCAAAGCCAAGATCAGAAAGACAAGACACAGCTTCATTTCCCTCAAAATTAGTCTAGAAATCTGCTGCAATTAGTGCTTTTATATACTATGTAGAATTAACATGTAACTAAATGCATTTTGAGCAGTCAGCAAACTTTTATGAACAGCTGTCTTCTTGTTGGTATAAGATAATTGGAGGCAGTCGGCAGGAAGCCTTGGACCTAGGTTTCATGCTAGTCGGCACTCATCAGCAAGGCGTATCTGCAACCTTGAAGGAACTGATGTCCCTTTTGAGATTCGAACCCACGTCACTAGCAAGTGCTGCAGTCAGATACATCACCACTGAGCTATTCAGACTCACGACTGACCTCCTGTAGCACTGTACTGGATATTTTTGATTGCACACTAGTCAGTAACTAGTGTAATGTGTCTAGCCCTATCATCAGTGCAGACTGAATTCTGTCAGTCATGTTTGTAATGTGGCCATCATGCTAGGTGGCTCACAATTACAGTGCACTGTGAATTGTTGATATTAGAGCCACCTAGCATGGTGGCCACATTGCAAACATGACTGACAGAATTCAGTCTGCACCGAAGATTGGACTAGACACATTGCACTAGTTACTGACTAGTGTGCAATCAAAAATACACCTGTCTTCGTCTTATACTGTAAATCAGACAGCCAGAAACGATTACCTGCAAAGAACTCTGTTAATGAACCAACCAAGAACCTATCACTCACTCAACATGCAGGAGAATAAGGATGTGTATCAGAAACCCGCCAAGGACATCAGGGAGTGGCGCTCGAGTGGGAACTAAACAGGAAACAATGAGTTGGGTAGATCATATGAAAAGTAAGTGGAAGCTTACTGGCAATCACGTAGTCAGCGAAAAACCACTGCGAAGAACAGGATTCAACAGAAATTTGCTGTTGACGTACAATGTTCACCTCTAAACCAAACAGTGAGCAATGAGGAAACAGGCACAAAATGGACTCACACAAAAAACTTGGAGGATCTGGACTTCACCGATGATATATGTCTGATTTCCCACAAACTGGAAGACATGCAAGCGAAATACAACAAGTTGGCAGAAGAAGCATCAAAGATAGGACTTCAGGTGAACATAGAGAAAACAGAGGTGATGAAGATTCCTGGGCAACACCATCAACAACAACAGACAACGATCGGCATAAATGGAAGGAACCTGAAAGAAACAATCTCTTTTACCTACCTGGGAAGCATCATTTCAACTACAGGCGGGAAAGCAAGACAAGCTTTCACTACTCTCAAGTCTGTTTGGAGGTCAACAACATTCAGCATCCAAAATAAGATCCGGATATTCAACTACAATGTGAAGTCAGTGCTACTACACAGATCAGAGACTTGGCCAGCGCGTCATAAAGAGCATCTCAAACAAACTACAGACCTTCATTAACAGTTGTTTTCGCTCAATACTCAAGATCAGATGGCCAGAAAAGATCAGCAACAGAGATCTCTGGCAATGAGCGAACCAACCAGGAACCGATTGTGAAACTAATAAGCAGGAAGAAATGGAGATGGATTGGCTGGCCATACTCTGAGGAAACCATCAAGTGACATCACTAGACAAGCCATTGCTCGAGTGGAAACCAAAAGGGAAGCGGCGAGTTGGTCGTCAGTGCAAGGGTGACTTGGAGGAGGTCATGTGAAGGGAAGATGAAAACGTGTGGGCAGACTTGGGGCCAGGTGAAGATTCTAGCAGAGAACTGAACGCAATGGAGATGCACTGCTGAAGCTTTATGTTCGTCTAGGAATTAAAAGAAACAATAATATAACAATGTTTTCCTCTGAATTTTTTAATGATGATGACGAATACAAATTGTTTTTTTTATTGTTTTCCAGTAGATTTATCAATTTTTGATAGAACTCTATTAGAGAGAGATTATCGTTTTGCAGTTTTCATGTCTACAGCTTGACTGTAAATTGTTATTAGACACAATTATGCTTGACAAATACGTCATTTGGTAAACGCCCCAAAAAAAACATTGAAAGTCAACGCATATCTGATATCACATACCTTAATTGAAGCCAAGTGGAATGAATGTTTATGTGAGTGTTTATCCTGTCTGTTTTTCATCTTACATGTCAGTAAATGAATGCATAGATGTCTGTGATGTCAGCGTGACATTAATAACCTTATTACTTCAAGAATTCATCTCATCCAGTGTTGTTTTGCAAAAATTAACCGATGAAATGCTACTTAGTTGTGCTTGCTTTGTATTCATGTCGTCATTGCAATAAGATGACAGAAAACGCGAGTTTGTAGAAATTGCTTTGTGTCCCCTATCTGATAACTGAAGAGTTGCTCTATGAACTGATGATATAGCTTGAATCAGATTATAGGTTAAAGAGAATTCTTGATTGAAATTAGTTGTCAAAAAAGAGATCGTGACAGATACGGCTTACTGATGCTGTCCAGCAAGTATGAAACCTGGATCCAAGGCACCCTGTCAATTAAGCATTTAAAAATATTGACACATTCACTTGTCAATAGATTTGTATGATTATATTGATAAAAATAATTAAATTACCTGGAAAAAGCTGCTGGTACCTTGAGAAATTTTGACTGGACGTCAGTTGGTTATTAGTACCATGAGAATGGTCCTTTGTTTTAGTAAAGACTGAATTCTCTTTGTCAATTTTAAAATGTGGCCTTGCTTGATGGATAGCTTGATATCACGTGCATTGTGAATTGTTGTTATTAGATGTAATCTACAGGAATCTCTCTCAGGCAATAGGTTTTGTGCTTACAAGCAGTCATCAGCCAGCAAGACATAGCGTCAGTCTTGAAGCTCATGTCCCTCCTGAGATTCACACCAGCATCATCGAGGGTTGCAGTCAGAGACGTTGCCACTGAGCTATTTGGGCTCGCGATCGACCTCCTGTATGGCTGTTGTGAATACTTTTATCTACCTATTCCTGCAGAGTGTCTTCAACCTTTCGATAACAACAATTCAGATGGTACCGTGATGTTGAGCCACCGTGCACGGTGGCAATATAGTAAACTCGACTACCAGAATTCAGTCTGCAGTAAACAAAGGACTACGTGTATGAAACTAGTTAGTGCATAGTTTCTATCCAAAGTATCCACCACAGTCCTACAGGAGGTCAATCAAGAGCACAAATAGCTCAGTTATAATGTCTCTGACTGCTAACCTTGATGACACTGGTTCGAATCTCAAGAGGGATATTAGTTCCTTCAAGACTGCAGCTACGTATTGCTGAGTGATGAGTGCCAAGAAGCACAAAACCTATATACATGGAGGGCTTCCTGCAGAATGCATCCAACCGTCTAGTAACTGCCAAATCTAAGACAAAATTCTAATGCCTAAACCGGGAACAGTATGCTCTCAGAAAATATACTGTTAACCGTGAATAACAGGAACTGAATACTGGTGCTTCGGATGTTCGGATGTCCCCGTACGTCATCATCTCTTTACTTGTTAAGATCTCCGTGTAAAAATCTTCATCTAGATTATATTGTACAACTAATCGTCTCTGTATCTGAAACAAGCCTCCATCCCTGTACGGCATCTTCACTTCATTTTCTTTTCGAAGTGCAGAGCTATAGGTTCGGAGGAAGTTAAACATTTAAACGAGTTAACGATGCTTTCCAAGGATCTGTCTTTCTGTTTCGTGTGCTTTTGGAAGTGTGTGGGCGGTTGTTACTTCCCGGCTGCCCATACCGTGGAAGTTGGTTGAGTCTTCGGGTACCTGAAATAGAGAAAAGGTTAGTGTTGCGTGACCGCAGTGCCCAGGGGACAACTTTTTGAGGCCGGTCACACGCGGCCTGTTTTTGTTTGTTCTTTTTTGTTTGGTGTGTCTCAGTAGCATATTTATCACTTCTGCCCTGTGACACTGCACCAGGAAGCGCGGTCGTTGTTAATCCGGGCCTCGACCGATCCGGCATGACATTTTGTGAATTTGTTTGAATCATAGTATTGGATTGGGTAGCTGCTTTTCGTTTAATAGCTATCCAAACAACCTTTCTGGTATGGTAGGACCTAGAGGAACACAAGTTCCAGCCAGCGTAGCTCGTTGGGTTATTGCGATATGCAAGCGAGACCACCAGGTAGAAGTAGCAGCTATCGGTCGGGCTTTCCAAGGATACAACTGGATGAGTAAACCATCAATAAAGAGAGCAAAGTCGAAGCATGATCCCTAGTGGTTTAAGTAGCCCACCTCTACAGTGAAATTTTTTGTTCCACAGATAAAAGGAAACAATTCTATGTCTGCCACATACGAACGGACATATGTGACAGAGTAACCAAGCAACAATGAACAACGGAATCGAAATATAAGCGAAAATAGGCGTCGTTTAGCTAACCGACATTCGAATAAATTGATTAATATTCGTCAAAGCTAATGTCTTTAATGCTTTCATTTTTATTTTAGGCATTATGATTTGTCGTGATAGCGTTAATATGGTAAATCCTGGTATTACACCTATGTTCTTTCTGTGTTTATCTATTCACTGCTTATGAGGATATCTCGTAGGTGAATAGTCTTATTGTAGCACACTCCTCTCACTCGATTTCCTGTGACACACAGTCTCTTTTTGTAATACAGCTTCATTCTATCAAGATACCGCCCTCATTAGGGTGTATATTTATCAATGTTATTATGCCATAGGTGAGAAAAGTTACCTGAAAGTAGTTGCATATAGCGAGAATGCGTTAAGCCCTGACCAAGTTCGTCGGCTTTGAAAGGTTTTCGACAGAATCAGTCATGAAGTATTTTGGAAAAAAGACTAAGGAAAGTGTAAAAGTGGGCATAGAGTGCACCAATTTTTAGAATATTTCTCCTATACTTTCTATATTAACAAGCAGAAAAATTTAAGTTCAAGAATTTTTTAATTTTTTTCAGTGGATTATTACTGCGGCATGATTTTTTTGTACCGTACTTTTCGAATGATTCTCTACCGAACAGCATATTCCACTGTATAGGTATCTAAAAATCGAATTTTGAGGACCATGCTGTGTTTAACACCATTTTCGGATTTTTCAGTCCAAAATTATGGACTTAGCCATCGGACAAAAATCCATACTTTCATTCATAACTTCTGAATGGATGAGTATTTTTCAATGCAATTTCTTTTAATGTGTAGATCACAAAAATATCTATCATTATATTCCATACACTTTACTACATCCGCTTCAATTTTTCTTTTAAAAATTTTCTTAATAAAATTTACCAGTCCCAATACGAATCCTATAGAAAATATACAAAATTTGATTATTTTCTTTTGTTTTTTTCAGCAAATAATAGATTCGCCGTAATACCGCAATTCTCAGCAATTGAATGATATTTATTTTTCCCGTAGGGTCCCAACAATCAATTTTTGAGGATTGTACACTGTCCCTGTATTCTATTTAAAGACCACCAGTAACTGGACCAGGCTACCCACCAGTAACACTAGTTGGCACATGCCTTCTAGTGTCATATGATGCTCTATGGAATTCTCAGGGTTTGATAAAATATTGCACCTGATTTACTCGACAACAGCAAAAGCAAAAATAAAAAAAGTATCTTATATTTATTCCCCTTAATGAATTTGAACAAAGCAAGAACTACAGTTTTAGCAGAATAAAATGGTACCATCTTTTATTTCGTCGCCTTTTCGTCAGCTGCTTACAGGGAAGGACATTTTTAAATGTATCTACAAAGACAATTTTAACATATGTGCACAGAGCATTGATCGATTGATTTTCGTTTAAAATGAACTCTGTGCAAGTATGTTAAAATTGTCTTTGTAGATACATTTAAAAATGTCTTTGCCCTGTAAGCAGCTGACGAGAAGGCGACGAAGTAAAAGATGGTGCCATTTTATTTTGCTAAAACTGTAGTTCTTGCTTTGTTCAAATAAAAAATAATAATTCAGGATTGGTAAAAGCTGAATTTTCGGGCGTTTGCAGTGAAAATAAAGACAAAACTGTACAAAATATGTAAAGTATTAATAAAAATGCTAATAGCTTAAATTGTAAGGTAATTGAAACAGTATCATCATCGATTACAAATAGGAGAGAATAAAAGAGCCAATTATTTTGCTAATTAATTTGTAGTTGTCTCACTTAACACTGTCTCTATCACATAGAACGCCGGACAAATATTGTACCATTTGAGTTTTTGTACTTAGTTATGTGAGCACATAATCTTTTATTAGGACTTTCAGTCCTACGTGACGAGATGAAAAGCGGGGAGAGTTAAGAATGGAAGGGGTGTTGACAGTCAGACAGAATGAATCTCCACCACTCTTTACATGACGTAACAAGCTGACTTAGTGATAGCACACTACTTACCCTACTAAAAGACTTCAGTACCCTTCGAAATATGACAAAGTCCTTCTTGAGTAGCCCAGAAAAGACTCAGGGGGAGCAGTAAAGCACAACAAGTAATATGCAAGAGTTAACAAACTGAAAAACATAGGCTGGTTGATTTCTGATTGTCATCACTTAATAATGTAGAACATTTTCACAGAAATCGATAAGATATGGGATGACTAAGTATGATCACAGGATAGAAATATTCCGAGATATCTAATGATTGTTTTAGTTACTATTTCAGTGCTGTCAACGCTAAAAGTATCACTTGAACGAACAAGTTCTTGTAGATCAGGTTTATACCTAAAACGGAATCTAATTGTTTGATATTAGCAGGGATTTAAGGTAAAACCATTTAGCTTGGACAGCCAGTTGATATCCGACAAAAAGATATTAAGTTTGAAACGGTCAGACTGCGACGAAACTGGCAATGAGACAGTCAGTTCATTAGAGTACTTAACCAAGTTGATTTCATCAGAAGGAGGCAAGTCATGTAAGAAGGAAGTCAAAAGAGAAGGAGACAGAACAGAACCTTGAGTGACTCTGGTTACAGTAAGTGAAGTAGGGGAAGATTTGATTTTGCATACAGTATGCTGCATTCTGTTGGAGAAATAAGAATGCAAACACGTCTAATCAGTAATTTAGACTTGATTTACACACAGTGAATAGAGGTAAATCCCCACATCAAGCTGTGTGAAATGTAAACTGCTATGCATAATCAGTTTGCATAATGGGTTAGTCAGACTTCTGATGGTTGAAACTGATTGAGCTGTCTTAACTGAGTAGTATCGAATACATTACTGATAAGCTTAGCTGCAAAACGAGGAAAACGGCTGTTCAGAGTTTAGTTTAATTTGATCCGGTCAGTAATCACTAGTATTTGATGTGAATACCTTTCCACTACTCGTCTCAATAAGGAGGATCTACCATCACTAGCTGGAAGGATATAAGCAGAATTAATCAGGCGGACAGTTTAGTCATTAATTCATTGGCACTTCGAATTACACGACTCCTATCTAAAAAGCATTGTAAAACTAACTTAATGTAATTAAGGAGAAACATCTCATTTCTGCATTCTTGTTATTCAAATAAGAAATACTGAATAACCGCCTAATTCGGCAATTAATTCGCGTTGGATGTATGAAGATGACAAAAGACAGTCTCTATACCTGGAAAAATAACGCATTGTTTAAATTGTTACCCTAGTCGCTTCATTATTTCTTTGTGTATGTAATTAGTTCAAAGTTCACATACGACGAAAACATAACAAATACTTGCCGATGACATTCGCTGGTGGTCGCGCTATATCATGAATTGGCAGAAGCTGGAGTTCATGGACCATTGGATCGTGTCTCACTAGTTAAATTTTATACGAGCTTGCCTTGTGACCAGGAGGTTCTGGGTTCGAACTCCGCAGTGTAATGAGTCCCAAACTAGGATGAAATAGCCGTCCAGCAGTCCCTGTCCTTTGATTTTCTAATAAGGTGATATATAACCATATAAATTTTAAATGGTTCAATGGGTGGATGCCACCCAGCCATGCAGGATGTCCCCCAAGTCGACTAGCTGCTAGTAAACACGGAAAAGAGAAAAGATCGTCAGGAAGTTGGCGCTGTCAGCACGTAAAAAAAGAAAGCCATGGCTACTGAATCTAGAATTCTTGAAGTGGTATATTCCACCTGGAATGTATGCAGTCAGGGGAAACACAGCCATCACGTAAACATCTACTTTGACTTTGAGATAAAATTTAGAAATCTCTCTCTGAACAACCTGAAATATTGTTATCAGATAGTCCAGAAAGAGTGTGTATATATCTTGCTTATCTCTGGGATAAACAAAATATTGTTTAACTTTACCTGTCAAAGAATAATAAAACAAAAACGTTTTATCTTGAGATAGATAAACTTATTCAGGACAGCGGAGAGTGAGGGTGGGTGGTAGCTGGTGTTACACTGAATAAAATGGTTATCTTAAAGTGTACTTATTGCTGGTCAGTGAGATTATATTGCTGATATGCAGCGTGTATGCATTTATGCATGTCACTATTTCAATTTTTTCAATATCCTATACAAATATTTCGTGAGATGCTTTCAAAGAAAACATTATGACAGAAAAAAGGTCGGTTGAGAAAAAGATTATTCTCTGAGAAGAAATAGGTGAATTTCTTCCTTGTCTTTTCCTTATTTTCTTCGGTCTCATGAGGCTTATATAACTTTTTTGTTCCCTACTTCTATTATGTAACCACTTTCACAAAGGGGACAGAAACATGATTATGGGATTGTTGTGCGGTGAAAAAATTCTTTCACTATTAGAGGCATAGGTTATTCAGCTTTCCCACAGAAATAAAGAAGATTCTGTAATATATGTCTGTAAGTGAGTGTATGTTTGTTTTGAGATTCCACGGGAAGATTTTTAAACTGAGGGAGTTGCCATGTGATGCCACCCAATTCCTCAATAATGGCAGATATATTTATGTATAGCGATTGAATTTTTCACCCCGACAGTCTCTCAAAGCACGGTGGAGGTATGTAGACGGCACATTCACAGTATTAAAAAAATGAGATAAAAGTTTTTCATACACATCAACTCAAAGGTAGAGGCAATTCAATTCACTTGCGAATTGGAAAGTCAGGAAACAGAGCTTCCAGTGTTAGATTAGGGCATACAAAAGGGTAAAAGATGGGAAGTTAAACACTAGTGTTTGTACAGAAAACCCATACACTCAAACTAATATTTGGATTTAAGTCCAACCCCCTTAATATGTCAACAAAAATAGAATTGGTGAAAGTTTTCAGTATTAAAGCGATAAAAATAAATAGTTCCAAGAGAAATCTATGACAGCAAGTAAGGCATATAAGTGAAACTTTAAATCTTAATAATTACCCAGATGAATTAATCAGGAAAATGTCAAAATAAGATTACCAATACTTATGGTAGTAACACAGATAGTAATAATAATAATATTATTGATGACAGAATGCCCAGAAGAATGATAACACCAACAACAAGGGAGTTTAGTGCTCAGTAGTACTTCAACATACACCGAAGGAACCTCAGAAAGCTTACTTGGATTTCATAACAATGCATTAAATATAATTGGCTTTCAGTCGCCCACTAACTCACTTAGAAACGATGTTTTTCGGTCAAGGGATCATGTGGAACCCATCAAGCAAAATAATTTAGTTTATCTAATACCCTATGCAATGACTGTCAAGTGAAATACATATGACATATTAGTATAATGGGGTCAATCAGATTAACGAAGAACAGAAACCTAGCGAAATGGAGATTAGCTGACCTGAAAAGAGGTATAATTTCGAAAATTGATCAGTAATTACACTGCATGCAGTTATACACAACTATGCTCTATACCATAGGATCAGGTGATAGTCTTTAAATCCAATAGGTAACAGGGTGATGGAAGAGATTAATAAAGGAAGCGTAGGAGTGAATCAACGTCTGTTGCAGGTATCTTATGCTGGTGGCCCAGTGGATAATTCTATCAAGTTTGAAATAAAATATGCACCCTGGATTCCACTGCTAGTCACCATCAAGCAGAATAAAGATTCATAGTGTTGTAAAACCTATCGTAACATTCTAAATACGGTGCATCTACTGATTTCTAGAACTTTAGTAACGATGTAATATAGGTGTAGAGTGCTGAACTAATTCTGTTACTGACACTTTTGGCTAAACTCTGTATTCAATTAAGAAGAAGACGATAGGTTTAGTTTAGCGGCTGAAATTCATACTACTGTCAACTGAAAACAGCGCTTCTTGAATGGCTTATTTTTCCTCACTTTTCCAAGTGTTTATGGTAGAAATGATCGTGTAGCAGGACATTGGAAGTAAGAAAACCCACATATGTTGAACTAACAGAAAGATTCGACAGTCTCTGAATTTCATGGATGATTTATTTCTCATGCTGCACAAATTCGAAGATATATATATGTATGTTTTTAAATCAGTCTTCTGACATCACTCGATATCACACCTTATATCAGTGGTCAGGCTGCTAAATTTAGGCTACCGATAACACATGTTGAAAATCCTATACTTGCACCGAAATACTGTGTCTAATCAAGCTATAATAAAATAATAAATAAAACTGGACACCTTTTGAACTGACTGTTCTCAGGTCAGCGATCTGCTGACCAACGCAGAGCTGTGTTCGTCTTAAAAAAACAACCTTGAAAATCTTCTCCATCCTCCATACATGTTTTGTGTGATAAAATTCACTTTAAAAAGGAAGGTGTTAATCCTAACTCATGCTAGTGAGCTTTTTTGTGCATCGTTAGCACAGTGGTGGAATGCTCGCTAGTCACTCATGTGGTTCGGGGTTCTATCTTAAGCCGAAGCACTCCTTTACCTCGCTAAGCCAGTAGTAAGACTGGTAAAGAGGAACGGTTGGGCATGGGGGCAGCAACCCCATCCTGTAAAAATAAACACCACTGCTACCAAAACTTCAAAGCTCTACCTTGAAGCCCTATGGTCCACTGGGAACATAAAAAATAATCAAATGCTGACTGGTGTCATTATTCAGCCGTCTGTTTAGCGTGACTAAGTTCAATGTAAAAGTTCAGTTTTCCGATATTTATTATTGATATTGTTGTTCGTGGTACTTCTTTATTTTTACAACGTCATGTGTATTTCTTCTCACTAGTCCCTGAAATATATTGCGTAGATTTCTTATAATTTCTAGCGATTTCATATTAGATACGTTAATGTTAAACATCACACAGCGATACAGTTTTAATAACTGGATTACAAGGTTTCCATCAAAAGTTATTACTTCTCAGAATCATATCAGTTTAGTCACACGGTTTCACAGTGGTACATAAGAGGTACATCGGTGAATAAGGAAGATGGTATCATTTAGTCTCTAAGTCTGGTAATTCTTGTATTCTACATATTCTTCCATATTGCTACTCCACCTTAATCCTTCCTTGGATACTTAAGGAAGACTGTGTAACAGTGAGAAAGGAGAAGGACACCTCTCATGTATTATTTCCTACGTTACTTAGAAAAATTTCCTGTTACAATGAAAACTTTAAAATTTATCAGCAGGAAGAGTGATGTACCTCTGAGCCAATCCATTAATATGTTTGCTAACTGACATTTCAGCTCATGCCTGAAATTGTCAAAAGTCATTTTACTAGACTATCAGAACCACCTGTATTGACAGCTTTCCTGTTACAGGTCTTCAAGTAGAACAAGAAGCAGTTACAAGGGACTTCACCTTTTTCACGAACAGATGCGAGGACTTAATGAAACTTTAAGTGAAAAATATTTCATAAGGAGAATAAGTGTTAGGTAGTAAATCAATAACTTACTCCGAAACTGTAAGCGACCAGCTTTTTTCATTCCTCCTATCATTAGTGCTGTTACGGCCTTAACCGATTCATTGTGGTCTGGACGCAGGAAACCAATCTCTGCTCTAAGATAAGCGTAATCACAAAACGCCTCAAAAAATAGAAAACAGGATTATTCGTTATTGGAATCTATGTGGTTCTCCCAACAATTATGACACCAAAAACATAAGATAACCTCAACAGTACTGTAAGACAGCTGTGCAGATTAGATAATTTCACATGTGCTGAAGGAGTAATGTAGAACGAACTTATTATTAATGTTTCCTTTAGTTCCCAGAGAAACATAGGGCTTCACCAGCACATCTCCATTGCTTTCGGTTCTCCGCCAACGTTTCCACACGGCTCAACGTCTGCCCATATGATTTCGTATCCTCTTCGACTGACCTCCTCCACGTCATTCTTTCACTGACAACCAACACGCAGCTTCTCATTCGGTCAAGTTTCACTCGAGCGATGGCGTGGCGTGTGATTTCACTTGATGCTTTGTTTTCTCAGAGTATGGCCATCAATCCAGCATTATTTCTTCTTGCATATTTTTCGCACAGTTGGTTACTGCTGAGTTGGTTCGCCTATTGTAAGTGATTACTGCCTGTTGCTGATCTTCTCTGGCCGGACATCTGATCTTGAGTAGTATTCAGCGAAGACAGGAGTTGATGAAGGCCTGTAGTTTGTTTGAGGTGCTCTTCATGACGATAATGCTAATACACAGTACTGCGGTTTGATCGATACATAACTTGTTTTGGTTGTATTCAGCCTGTTTCAGTCACAGTTTTTCATCCAGAGCCTGTCTGATTGTCTACAAGATGATGACGCTTGGTATTTTGCTCTGGATAGACGGGAGCATAATGCCGCGGAAAACAAACTTAGTTAATCAAAATTAAAACTGTAATGAAGCATCTTGAGACCAAGTGGAATATAATAAACAAGATGCGACACGAAAACTGCGTCCACAAGAAACACACTAACTCTTGCGTCAGACAGCGCAAGCTTAGAATGACTTTCATTCACGCAAACAGAATCACACTATAAAGCAACACATTATCAGTGCATCACACACCACAAGGAGAAGTATTATAGCTATCTGCTTGGAATTCAGTACTGTATCTAAAATTTTGGTCAAAATTACTATTTTAAAAACTACGAATGTAATTTATGTTGGCAGAGTAGAACATATTGCAAACACGTTAATGTTAGTATTCCATCAGAATGATGATCGTTGCAGCACAGTTTTGCACGAATAATTTCTTATACACATTAAGCAGAAAACACTACCATATTCGTCAGGAGATGAGCCCTCGTTTGTATCGTCTGCTGCTGCCTGAGTTCCTTGTTTCTTGTTCTTTCCAGTAGACCATTTGATCTCCATTTTCAAGTCGAGAAGATTCCTCTGCTGATGACACAGTCTCGTCAAGTCTGTGAACAACTTCAGCGTACCGACTTAACATCAGTGTTGGAAATTCTCATCTTGTTCTTTGTCCTGATTGCTGTCGACCTCCACACTAATTGCAGACTATTGAACACCTACCTCTCAAAGCTTCTTAATCCTGCCTGACTTTGAAATTATTATTACTACCTCCTGTAGTTGATACTGTGCTGCCCAGGTAGTCAAAAGATACGATCATCTTTACGTCAGTCTTGTTGATGATGACCGGCGCTTCTTGGTGATGGCTGCCTATTTTCAACACACCTCTTTCTTCACTGAGCTCATTAGAAATTCTGTTTTAGATTTTCTGTGACACATCTTCAAGGTTTTGAGAAATGAGGGGTAGATCATTCCAGGATTCGGTCTCTCCATTGGTTAACGTATATCCACCATCAAACTCTTCACAATCTGCCACGTTGTCTTTTTTTTTTCATTCACGTTCCCCAGTGGAACATAGGGCTTCAAGCCAGTGGCTTGAAGTTTCTGTAGCAGTGTTTATTTTACAGGATGGGGTTGCTAGCCTCATGCCCAACCTTTCCTCTTCACCAGCATTATATCTGGCTTAGTGAGTGAGGTAAAGGAGTGCGTCGGCCGGGGATCGAACCCCGGACCATGTGAATGGTCGGCGAGCGTCATAACCGCAATGCCACCGATGCCACGTTGTCTAGTATACCACAAACAAGAACGTGAATTGATGTCATTGGCGGCTTCAAAGCTTTATTTAAAATTAATCAATAATTTCAGGCATTATGATAGATTCAGATGAAATACTGAATTTAAAACATTTAAATTAAAGTTGTAGAACCTGACTGGTATAAGTAGCATATAGACCAAATTTATCAACTGTCACATATTATATGTCCCTGCTCAACATCGAAAGTAACACAATTATCAACACTGTCATTAAAACGGTTGCATTATCTACAATTATTCAAAGCTAAATAACTTATATTGTCAGTTGAAAAAGGCATCTTTTAAAAACAGTGTTTCACGCAATTAAATCGTCTAATTGCAGTGAACATCTTTGTCAATTGTATGTTTTACCCTCCGTTTGTAATTTTTTTCTTAAGTCTCTGAGGAGCAAATTTTACTTCTCAGTTTTCCACATTTAATTAATCTATAAAATTTTAGAGTGCACTTATACGCCTGTCTGTAGGTATGTTCACATATTGTGTATTTGATGGAACAATGTTTTTCATGAAGTTGTGTTCCCTGAGCTGCATAGTTTATTTGCGAAGCTTTCATTGCCCTACTAGGCAACATCTTCAGCGCATAATTCAATTTAAATTGAGCTTTAGGATTTCTTCACCAATTTATTGGTCACCTCTCCTGGTGGTTGACCTTGAACGTGATTGCTTGATTTTGTGTGTTTTCATATCCTCTAGGCTACCTGTATTGGAACGTATTGCTTTTTGACTTGAACTTTGACCCTGTGTGTGCGAAATTTCCTTCTTATCGACTGTTTAATTGTATCTATGTCGCTGTGTCTGTTGTTTGACGATTCACTGGAATACCAGGAGGACTTCTAAAATTTCTCTAGGATTCTTAGTGTTTCCTCTGTTGAGTTGATGTCCGTGGTTGTTTGTATGCACTGAGTGATATGAGGGAGTAGATGTCATATCTTTTGACGGTTAGCTTACGTTCATGGATACAAAGACGAAGGCGATGTCCACTTTGACCAATGTAGTGTTTTTCACAGTTGTTACAATTTATTTTGCAGATGATGTTGGTTTTAACTTCTTTCACTGTTAAGTCTTTAGGTTGACACAGAGCTAACTGAAGTGACTTTGTTGGTTTGTGTGCAACGTCAATTCCTTATCAAGGTTTGAAGAGTCTTGCACTGATTTCTGAGATGTCCTTTATATATGGTAGGGCAATTTTCTTTGTGCTTTCCCTGGGGGCCTTGGAATTGATAGGTTGCCTTGGAGGTATATGTCTTTTGATGAAACTCCGTAGTTATCCATTCTTTAGGAGGACGTCTGTGAGATATTTATCTTCAATTTTCCTTAGGGTGGGAGTACTGCAATGAGTCCTGGCCCTCTTGGATAGTGTTTGTATACAAGTGGATTGTTGCTGTTGTAATTCAGTATTTGATCTGTGTGAGTTGATTTTCTATAAACTTGATTTTCTTATTCCCCAGTGATTGATCGCCTGACTAAGACTTTCAAAAATGGGATTTTGCTCTCGGATTCCTCTTCTCTTGTGGATATGATGTCGTTGAAGACGTTGTTAATTGAGTAGTGAGTTTTGTGTAACTCGTTTCTTTCGATTATTACAAATGTGTCGTCTACGTAGCGTATCCAAATTTTAGGTTTGATCTTTGGTAGGATTATATTTTTGACCCTTTGCACCACTGCTTTTGCAATCAAACCTGATATATTGGCGATCACATGGTTGTTCCTTTGACTTGTTAATTTGGCCGTTGAATTGGAAGTACGTTGTGAGGCATAGATTTGTGCATTCCACTCACAGTGTTTGTTGCATTTCTGATTATTGTGGGAGATTTGGTATCTTTAAATGATCAAATGCTTTTAGGAAATCTGCTTTTACTAATTTTTGATTTTAAGCGTGACCTCCAATCAATGTTATCAACTAGCATTTGTTCTAACACCCGGTCAGACGGATGCCAGTGGTCACGACTTCTCAACAGAATTCCAGCCAACTTCGTTGTGTGATGGCAGTCACTAGTGAGCATCAGACTAATTTTAAAGGGTTAGTTTGATAATGGGTTGATATCAGTTAGGGAACCATTGTAAAATCACGAAGTAATGCACATCTGTTTTGTCCTAGTCTGGGACCCTTCAACAATGCTTATACAAGGTTATTCGAACCTAGTACTTTCTAGCTACAAGGCGAAATCGTACAGCATTCAGCCACTAGTACCTCGTGAATTGGTCCATGAATTCTAACGTCTACCTATTCACGATATACAGAATGACCACTAGCTAATTTTATTGGCAAGTTTTTGTCCATATGCCTTATATGGCTACAGGATAAAGTTCCATTGAGTCCTGCTGAAAGATAATGAACATTTGGTTGCGCTAGATTGCGTGTGAATAGAAATAATCTCTGATGACATTGGCTTGTGATTGTGCTAAGAATCACGAACTGGTAGTTGTTGAAGTTCATGGAACTCTGAATCTAGTTCCAGTGTTTGAATGGTCTACCAGCTCTTCATGTAACCGGGGGACCCTGGGTTCGAGCCACAGTGGGTGGGTACTGATGAATGGTTCCAAGCTAGAATAAAACAGATGTCAATTGCTCCCTTCTGGTTTTCATCTGTCCTGTTATTGATGTCATACTTGAAACAAATCAAATCCCTAAAGACTAAACCAAGAAAATTTACTCGTTTCACGAATCAGTTCTCTGACCCGCGTTTCTGACGCTACTAATCGCACTGAATAACTCCACATAAAATACTAACTTGAGGTTCTTGACTAGAAGGTGAAATATTCTACCTGTTGGACAATGTCTGTCGATATTATTTTCATCATTTATTATATTAATAATATCTTTATGGGTCAGCATGCTGTGAACAAAATACTAAATAGTTCATGTCTTAGAATGAGCTGCAAACCTACATTGTTACAGAACTGGAATCACACTTCCTCAGACTGTCAGTCCATATATCTTCTTGCCCACGATCAGCTGCCAATTAAGTGATTGTTACAGATTATGTCAGTGGTTTGATGCTATAATGGCTGCCAGGCGCTCTGCAGAACCGAGGTTAATTCCTGCCGGATTGACTCCTCGTTAGGTTTACTAACAGTCAGTAAGCCTAGAATAGACGGAAGATTTAAAGTTACACTGACAGTACTAACCTGCCTAAATAATACTAACGCTTTTGAAACCTCTAAGCCAGAAATCTGATGTTTCACTGAAAGCACAATGAAATATAGAAAACCGAACTATCCTGTTAACGAGTAATGTGAAATCCTCCGTTTATCATTTGGACACATTTCAAATCGCCCAATTCATTTTATAGTGACTAGTGGTGTAATTCAGGATGCACATTTCATCGTATTAGCAACTGGTCAGCTGGATATATCTGCATACCCAATGAGTGTTAGCATTCTCACTGGAAGTCGAACCGTGAACCAGTCGTCCGCAACGTCAAAGTATCATTTAGTAGGCCAATTGGGTAACTTAGCTCTCAGTGGGAACACCCTCATATGGACACCCAGATGAGGAATCTCAACCGGGATGAAGTGTGCATCCTGGCTTACACTGCCAGTCACTATCCATTGAGCAGCGTTGAGCCAATCCTCAGAAATCGTCGGAGCCTATATGTCTACAGAGACCGAACATTCTGCAGCAATCAGTCAGCCAGGAGAAAGAAAACTGACCTAAGCCCACAATCGCCTCAATTTGGGATTTATACTTCATAAATATTAGCCAGCTGAACATTTCTGGCATACTTTCTCCTTTATTCATCTGTCTTATGTCTCACTAACAACATTATTAATATACTCAGTGTAAAACGTGGTTTTCCTAAAGATTTTGCAGAATTAAACTCTGATGATGAAACATTCTACTCCTTAATGATTCATTCAAGCATAATAGTCACCTAATACGCTGTTATCTGTTCACGATAGTTCTTTGATAAATTCACATGTACACCGAAAAATAAATCTTATCATTTCTAACAAAATACATTTGTCTAAAATAATTCCAATTTTTCACATAAATAGAGGTACATTAAATGTTTTTTTTATATATTCACAAAGTGAATAAATAATTATGCCGTAAACCACGGAGTGTTGCATAAAAATGTGATATTTATATTGTTGAAAGACGTAACAACAAAAATGAGCCTTATACGCATATCTTTTCAAGACAAATCAACATAGAACACCGTACAGAATCAAATACTGACTAAGAAATGAATATGAACAAAGTAACGAAAACAAAATCTTTCTCACAGTCGAAACATAACAGATTACGACTAATATTGCAGGGATAAATAAACAACCATCCACCTAAGGATTGTTGGACTCCTTTGGACTAAAAGGCAATATTATTCGCGTTGCGTGGGGTTTAGTTAAGTACCACTATCTATGCCAAATTTCATTCATTCTCGGCTGAACGTTGACTCTTTCTTCACAGAGTTTATAAGATTTCCAGGTATAATATCACCTTGTATTCAGATACCAGTGACATTGGATTGATTTTCATATATTAATTTTTTGAGCTTCGATTACGAGCTGACATCAATCGGCAACCCACTGGAAACGAGTTTTGATCATAGTTCGCTTTGCAAACTGTCTTAGAACCAATTCAATATCTACACTTAGCAATTAATGCAATCTTATCTTCACTAATGAATCCCTGCAGGATGGAGTGTCCTGAGTGGGATCAACCAACTTGGGTGTGCGGACAAATATTCATCGATTGTATCGCCTAGTGAAGACTCTATCAATCGTGTATTCAGCTGGGTCACCTCATACCCTCAGGATCTTATGTTTCATTCCCTATGCTGTCGAGGATGCGTGCTGTTATGCGGTTTCCAAGTAGAGTGAAATATTCCAACACAAGTGACTGAATTGTCAGCTAACTGGCCTTGTAACCTAAGCATCCTAGATTCGATTCCTAGTAAGTGAAGGGTCATGTTTGTACTGCTGAAAAGTGGAAAACCAAGACGAAAAAGCTGTTTAATACTCCATAGTTTTTGATCTAACTTGAATGAATATTACTTTGATTTTTGTCATTTTCAAAAAATGATCTTAAGGTTTTCCCCAAGTATCTCTTTTCTTATTTCGAAATATACACACCATTTCAAACTATTTGTACACATAACCTAAAAGACTGTCGTTATATCAATAGTTTAGTTTAATGCAAATTGATTTAGGAGCGTCGTAGCACTGCTGATTTCTGTGGCATACACATCTGAAGAGAAATTGAACACAATAAACCACTAGAATCAGTAAAATAGGCGTCATTTTGAGACTTCCTGTAAATGCCTTAATTTATTTGATCCACATCCTGTATTCCAAATTTTCGTCGAATTTCACACTATAGAAACTATACATACTTATCACATTTAACAGCCATTTACAACTAAGTTCATTGGAAGAGACAGGTACACCAGTAAAGGATAATTCTAAGTACCTACATTACATAGAATTTAGCGTTAAAGATGTGCTCTTGCACTTATAACACGTGGCTGGCAGGACACACAGTCTCCGAGAACATCCATTTGAACTAAAATTATACTCCATGATAAAATATGTTCCCAAAATACAGAGTGTACTTTTGAAAACATTTTCAGCTCTGATTTCCATATGAAGTGAGATTTGGAATTCACGGGATTCTCCATAAAGCATGAAACTAATTGTTTGCACAGGCTGACTTCGATTGCTTTGATTGCTATTTAGAATGATGCATTTAAATGAAGAAAACCAGTGATGAAGATAACAAAAATTAGCAAATAAATAAAATTTCTCCACTAATGAATTTATTTTTTTGGTTGAAGGGTTTCTTCATCTGCTGACATCAAACACAATACCTAGAAATCCAATATTTGAAAATTAATTAATCTGATGCTCACTAGCGACTGGCCCTATTCAGACAGTTAACGTGGGGTTCTTTTGGGAAGCCGTGACCAGGATGGTACAGCAGGTCGAAGTTGAGGCAGTAACTCATCGAAGAAGACACTGAGAATAGGTCGTGCTATGTCATGAACTGGCAGAGGTTAAAATTCATGGACTAGCCATTGGCTGAATGGTCTACGAGCTCGCTAGCCTTGTAACCAGAAGGTTCTAGGTTCGAATCCCAATGGGTAAGTACTGCTGAAGGGTCCCAAACCAGGACGAGACAGCTGTCCAGTACACCCAGGTAGGTTTTCCAGGGGTCCTGTAACTGATGTCAGCTCATGATGAAACCATCCAACCAATCAAACAAAATTCCATAAAAACCAAAACTTGAAAATTCATTTTTTTTCTCAAGAAAAGTAAAAGAAAACTGCCTGAATTAGGCGTGTATGTAAGTACGTCAGTGTAAAGAGAGAGACAAAATATTCCTCCCACTGCAATTTATAATAAATACGTAATAACGGGTTAAAATAGTGACACATTTAATTCAAATCAGGTTTCTAGGCTAGAAAGATAGAAAGCCGTTCTTAGTGAATAATACAAATTTATGCTGGTTCTCTATGTGGATGGAATCATACACTTTACTATTAATAAATAATTCACTTGCTTTTATCCAGGAATAATACTTAAGAGAAACAAAATATGTTTTTAATGGAAGAGGTGAGAGGAGGAAAGTCAATTAAGAAAGCAGTTGTCGTTAAAATAGACAAGTTGTCCCAGTTAGAATTTTTCGCTGTCTCTTCTTCTAATTACGTTTTAAAAACGATATCGATTACTAGTGTGTGAAATATTAGTCTTACTCAGCAGTATCGGCATCGTCATACACTGTATCCTTTTCAAAGAATGGGCTTAGGCGAATAAAATTTTCACAGAGAGACTATCACTATCTGGGATATTGTTTTGGAAAGATTTGCTCAGCAAAGACATGAAACTCAACAGTTATTGTGTGTTGTCAGCTGAAGAATATTGAAGAAACATTCAGATTGAGGCATAATTTATTATTCTCCGGTAGATTTTTGTAATATGATACATTTTTTTATTTAAAACCGGTAAGCTGAAGTTTATATTTCCCGCACAACCTGTTGTGATTTCCCGACTGAAAGACGTGGCATCTAGGCCAGCCAGTTCTATCGCTCCTCATGCGGAGCCATTTATTTATATTGGCTGTTGCTTTTGGTACGTCGGCTTTCTTTCTCGAGGACATTTGCGAGTGTGACTAAATATAGGTACAGTTAAAGCCAACAACAATTCTGCATTAGGTCACCTCGTCCAAACACGCCACAAAGATGGCATAAGAAAGTCTTTTTCCGTCATCTGCCAGGAACTGAATAAATTACTCAAACACTTGTAGGCAGTGAACACTCCTAAATGCAAAAGTAACAGATTCAGCCAATACTGCGTACCCTTGACCTAATATTGAACCTGTAAATTATTAAATTCTGTTTATTTTACATTCAACTAGTTCAATGTCATATTAATGCATATTATCTCTCCCTCTTACTGATTGTTTTGAAGTGTATTTACCTATCAACACTTTTGATTCACTATAATGTGAGAAACTGAAGTTGTTAATAGCGACAATTACTTAATTGTCATGGTCATATTCATGTAGAACATGATGATGAATTTATCGGAAAGAATATTATTTCTTCACTAATCAGCATTATAAATAGGTGTGTTGGAACAGTTATCGATAAGTCCAGTCCATCTTTTCTTAATTACGCTTTAAAATATTGTGACTAGAAGGTCAGCCACTTCCAACTGTGTTGACCAGTTCAACTGTTCTTTGTTTTTTAGTTTACTCAGAAAGATATTTGCTAACATGGGACCCAATGGAGTGCCCATTGCCACCCCATGCACCTATCCATTAAAGTAAACCGTTAAATTTAAAATTCTCATTCCTAAGAGACTTTAGTAACAGTTCTTTCAGAATTCCTCCTGGAGTTCCAACATTTATTGACATTTTATCTATTTGTTTCACAGGCGTAATAACCTATTTCAATTAACGGTAATTTTGTAATTAGAGATGTTACTTCCAAAGATAACATAGTTGAATCTTTGATTCTACCTGTGAATTCAAACACATCTTTCACATTACATTTAAAACAATTAGTTCCCTTTATGAATTTAGACAAAGCAATACGAAGATGTAATTTGTCTGAATCGTTTAATGTTTATTTCTTCAACACGTTTCGAACAATCTGATCACACACAAGGACTTGTCGTAGGAATATACATATGACATTAATAAAGAGTTAAGAGGTGAGAAAATAGACTAGGGTCAAGTTAAAAGGACACACTGAAGGTAAAAATAACAATGAAGGCCTCTAAACAAAATAAGAGAGGTGTGATAGGGCATCTACCCTGGCTAGTATCAAAACAAAGCTTACCAAAGAAGGTTTGGTATGATGACGAATTGTTTCCAACTCACAAAAGTGGTTTAAACTTCCTAATTACCAGCTAGGGCTTTCACAAACCTTAGAATACGCCATTACCCAAATAAGTTTTACGGATAGGTTTAAAAAACGTGTCCCGTCTCTATAATATGTTTCGCAATAAAGTTGCTAGGACGCCTGTGCTAAACATTAGTGGGTTCTCGTGATTCTATTTGCTTCTAAAGCCATTTAGGAATATGCACTGAAACCAGCCCTTACTTACAGAGATCGATGAGTCCTCTCTATGTATGTGTGTCCACACGTTCATTCAAATTGGTAAATACAGTGGGATATGACATCATTTTTCGCATGTTCTAAGGCCTTAGATAGATATATCAGCTTCACATTCTCAAGTATTATGTTATTAGCTACATTAAACGTCTTTTTAACAGCAATATTCAATCTTTGTCTAGTCGTCAAGCTGACTTGATCACCCATATAGAGCAGCTCAATATATATCTTGCTTGGCGGCGAGTTGGAGTGGATTTTGGTGTTCTGACTATTTTATTACTCCTAATGGACCTGTCTGGATAGTTATGATCAACCAGCGTTTGTGTCAACTTCCTTTGTTCCTCGTCAAGTGTGTCTTCGGTGCGTATTCGTTGGATTCTACTGAAGAGATGTACCTTACTAAGGCTCTTTTTGTACCGAACAGGGCAGAAACTGTGTAGTAATTAAGATACTGTCCTGTCCAGGTAGATTTTCTGTAAATATATCAAGCCGCCAACTAAGCAATATGTCTAGGAAAGATAAACAATTATCTTCCGCCTTTAGAGATGTAAGTGATATGCTATTCTGAACTTCATTCATTCGATTTAAAATTGAGGTAGCACAACAAGGTCTATCACTTATGATTACAATATCATCTACGTACCTTCTATAAAGTGGCACATTTTCGATTATATCCTCCAATGAATTCTCAATGTATAATATACGGCCCTAACGGACTTTCCACAGCAACATCATCAACTTGGCGGAAACAATCGCCTTCAAGTATAAACCCAACATTGTTAGTAGACAGAAGAAATAAATCCCTTAAATAAGATATATGGAACAGGGTGAAAAAGTTGTGTGTGGAAATGTAATCACACAAAATGTCAACTACTTTGAGCACTGAAATAGAAACCAAGTCGGAAATTAAATACCTAGGCGTCATTCTATCTGCTGATCTCTCCTGGTCGTCTCATATCTTGGAGATTTCGCAGAAAATATACTGTCTTACCTTCTACATCAAGAAATTAAAACATTCTGGTATAACCCAACCCTTACTCCTACAATTCGTTAATTCTCGCATTCTGCCTATTATTCTCTATTGTTCCCCCTTAGTTTTTCCCGGGCTACTGAAGAAAGACTATATCTTATTACGCAGGATGTTAAAGGTTGTCAGCAGGGTAAGCAGCGTGCCACTAAACCAGCTTGCTGATATTCTGGTCGACAGGCACATGGACTCATGTGAAAAATGGGCTAAATCCATTTTATCTAACTCACACCACCCTCTTCACTCACAGCTCTCCCGTTGCATCTCATCAGGCAAAGCCAGAAGACTATATAGAAAACTATATGCTCGCACTAGCAAGTACAAAAACTCAACCATACCCCACTTAGCTCGTGTTCGGTGCGATAAAGAAAGCATTAGGCGTGACACTTATAACTCATTAAATAGTCAGTAGTACAACTGGATCTCGTCTTTCCAACTCGTATCATTTACAGGTTCAACATTTTCTTTCTTTCTTTTCTTTTTTTCTTTCTTTTTTCTCTTTTTTTTCGTTATGTTCTGCTTTGTTTCTTTCTTCCGCTTACGCCAGTAAATATGATAGCATCTACTTCTCTAACACCTTCAAACACTGTTCAGCTTTACCTTTGCTACCAACATGCCAATATATTGTTGTCATAATAAACTGAGATTTCCTTAATCTATGTAGAATTCTATTTATTGATAATGTACTAACTGGATGCATTACTGTAGTACAAAATGCTGAGAATTCCATACTGTATCACAAGTACTCTTTTGGAATAAAGCAAATTATTATTATTATTAAAAAAAAGATGACTATTGGGTTTATGTTTTTTGGCGAACCATAAATATGCAGGAATTTACATTCTGATGGCTTTAAAGAATTAAATATATCTCTACTTATAGCATCTAGGACATGAAGCTGCACCAGATCAGCTGTCACTGTGCTCTGCTGCAATAACTGAATATCATTTGAGTAGGGATCCCGACTAAACCTACTTACATTTCTTTGAATGTTCATGTAAACGTCTTGGGATAATTTTCGGATTTGAAAAAGTTAGTTTTACAGCGATTATCTGTAAGAATAAAGTGGATACTCACTCGCTGTTTACTACTTAACACCCACTCCAAATTAATTTGACTGATTTCTTGTTGCTGTACCTGTCTATTTTATGAAGAAAACTCCTGATTCATTTGCGTCGCCAATGTGATCTTCGAAAAACCAGTAAATACTGATTTTTTTGAATTGTATTTTAATCCTGATGTCCATATTTAAATCTACCTGGAACGTTTAAACACAAGAGAGAAACTCGTGTTCGCAATTTTCTTTCAGGTTTTTTTAGTCTCAAAGACAGAAAAAAATTTTCTTTCCCCTAGTCATCTACCTTTTATTTAGATTTTGACTCATCCAGAAGTAAACTGGTGGACGATGACTAGCGGTGGAATCCAGGATGCGCATTCCATTCTATTATGGGCTCGTCTGCCAGCTGGATGTACTTGAATTCATCAGTGAGTGATGATTTTCCCATCACCGAGGCTGGAATCCAGTATCCATGGTTTCAAATGCCAAAACGTTATCCACTAAACCGAATAGTACGAAATACGCGTTATCCTGGACTCCACTGGTAGTCACCATACACCAATTAACTTCTGATTACATGCCCGGACGTCATCGAAGCATCTGCACAAGGAGCCGACATATCGACCTGAGACCAAGCGCTTCGGTCCAATCAATCGACGGGAAAAATCTAAAATTGAATTTGAGTCATCTAGTTTGCCCAAAAAAAGTACCACCTTTTTCCAAAAATCCATTAAAACACAAATACAAGTGGGAGTAACTGTAATGCTGTTAAGTTGCTCAATAAAATAGCTTTTGACTACGCATCAGAACATTTGCAGACGTACAACAGCCATATATGTTTGTAAATACAAAGAAAATGTTATTGCGCCTAAGATACATACGTTAACATAGTC
>CALYDE020000723.1:201298-224896 GCA_944472155.2 Trichobilharzia szidati
AACGGGAATGCACTTAAAATATTCTGAAAAATACATAAAGGTTGAAAATGTTTGCAAAATTAGAAACTCCTGTAATGAAATAAGAATAGAATTTGTGTATTGTGGTAGAGTATAATTCCATTATGGGTAGAATTTATTCTGATAGAGTTTCACAGTGTTATAAAGTAATATTTACTGATGACCACGTTTTGAGCACAATTTATTCCACCTCATGATCATATAAAGGTATTCACACAACTTTCTAACTTCGTTTATATGATTCCATTATTTTCCATCACTTGATTTGATTGGTAGTAGTATTTTCCATAATTTCGGCATGAATGATGATTCATTCCTATCACAAGGATTCAGTAATCAACATCTCTCTCCACCTGCATATATTACTTCTTGGAATTGAAACCTTCTGCCGCCCTATTGTGTGGTTGTGTGTTGATACATGCAGTGCAACTGCTTGTCTTCTCGGGGTCAACCATTCTTACCTTGGCTAAATTCTTAGGCTCCGACAATCTGACTACCCCAGCCTACTCGTTTCACCTATGTAACTACAGTTGACCTCATAGTCATCGCAGGGTATTTTGTAAATTATATTATTTTGTTTGATTGGGTACATGGGGTCCTTTAGCCTACAGAGCTTGTCTCTGAGTGAGTTTGTAGGTTTAAATGCCACCCTAATTCCTGCTTTATTTAGAATCCTACGTGGGGTCTCATATGTCCCCGAAAAGATAAGCAGTTGCACTGCATATATCAACACACAACCACACAATAGGGCGGCAGAGGGTTTCAATTCCAAGAAGTAATATATGCAGGTGGAGAGAGATGTTGATTACTGAATCCTTGTGATAGGAATGAATCATCATTCATACCGGAATTATGGAAAATACTACTACCAATCAAATCCTGTGATGAAGTTAATGCCAAAATTATCACAAAGCACAGTAGTTAGCCTTTCACTGTTAAATATCAACTCTTGGAAGCATGAGCAATTTCTACTACTGATCCTTAGACAAAAATCTACTGGAAATCTTTTTTTCGTTGACACATGTATTTAAGTTGTGATTTCTCAGTCACTTAAATCATGATTGTGAACTAGTGATGATCAGAAGATAAAAGTGAAACTACAAGCGTGAGCCGGGTCCGTTTAGCATCATGAAGTTGTTGGTTAGAACCTTATTCTCTAAAGCTAACAGAAATTTGTAAGTCATGAAGAAGCATCATGTGACAGCAATTCATTCCACCATAATTTCAAATGTATCCGTTAAAGTAGATGCATCGAAAAAAGGAGAGCAGTACGCACCGCAGATATTTTGAACATTTTGAGAAAAGTTTACTGTTAAGACTTACTTGAGTCACCTAAACTTCTATGCCACACAGTTATCATCTTACCAATTCCATTATATCCTTGATTTTCAAAATAATGATGCGCTATTTTCGGAAACAAAAGTAATATGTCAGAAAGGATTTATCCACGTTTCAGGTCCAACAGCCTTTCTTTATTTTATTTGAAGATCCTGGATGAGGAGAAGACATTCTGCAACAAATTACACTGAAAATTCTGTTCTCTGTATAAAAATTCTGTCCAGAATAAAGCTGCTATTACTTCAATATAAAACGCTAAGAATTTCGTACAGGATGCAATTTCCGTTGCTTTAATTAGTGTTGAGAAGAAGTAATCCCGTTTTACAAAATCAAATCAAAATGAATGAAAACTAACTCTTCGGTTTTGTGTTAACTATTATACTAGTGGTCAGTTGATTCATTTCCATTGTGTTCTATTGCATGTAAACGTCTTTTGATGAGATTGTGACTCTGATTTGCTAGAAATGTCGAAGAAAGATATTGTGAAATGTTTCTAAAATAGTGCTAGTGAATTCAATACAACTTTGGGATATCTTTGATGGATTAAACCAAAACCTAAATGAGAAGTTCAAAGAAATACTTTATACGTTGACGGAAAAGAATATGTTGGTGGTGTCGAATAATCACGAAGATATCAGCTCGGGGTTGCGCTACGCATGTTGCAAATTAGTAGGAGTTAAAATTTATGAGCCGGTCATTGATCGCAGTTATTGAACTGACAACGGATTCACCTCATAACCTAAAGGTTCTATACTGGATACCTGTAAGTGGGTCATTGGAAAGTAATTCCAAAGAGTATAAAATTAAGAAGGATGAAGGCTTTCCAGTACCTCCCGATTTTCATCTATTCTCTAACTGGAGGAAATTTGTGA
Source organism: Trichobilharzia szidati (assembly GCA_944472155.2). Taxonomy (NCBI): domain Eukaryota; kingdom Metazoa; phylum Platyhelminthes; class Trematoda; order Strigeidida; family Schistosomatidae; genus Trichobilharzia; species Trichobilharzia szidati. The sequence goes on from CALYDE020000723.1 coordinate 203,527, forward strand.
TTTACACCGAAGTAAATCCGTCATCATACCCAATGTGTGAATATTGATTTTAAACAGTAGCTGATTAAGATCTTGTATTTTGTTTGATCTGGATCATGTGTCAGACCGTGATGGGTGAGAAGACAGAGGAATACACTTGATCTATTAAAAGACCCTAGAAGATCTAGATTTCTCGGATGATTTATGTCTAGTGTTACACAGACTTGAAGACATACAGGCGAAAATCAAGAAGTCCCCAGACTATGCAATGAAGCCAGAACTCCAGGTGAGCACATAGAAGACGGAAGTGATGAAGATAACCAACTAAAAGCTACAACAACCAGCAAAAGTCAATATTAACTGAATAAATTTGAAAGATTTTGAACCCTTTCACCTATCTTCAAATGCATGAAGAACGCATGAAGACGTCGAATCCAGACAGAATTGAAAACTCAGGATACGCCTTCATCAACCTGAAACCAGTTTGAAAATCTTCTGCACTCTGGTTTTTTCAAATGAATGGCTAAGGCTTCAACAATTCAGAGGGTTATTACTCACTTTGTTGAGATGGAATAGTTAGTTTTGACAAGGTGTTCGATGATCTCCCCCCTTATAAAGCCACTACCATCTTTGCGCAGCCATTCGAGATAGTCTTCTCGGAACCTTTTCGGACAAAACAAGCGTCAAGCGACCCATGTACCTGGCTCCACAGCAACGGGTGAACTGATATATGCATATGCAAGTGGTCACGTGCAATATTTTGTCCTTAACGATTCTGAATACCAATGGGTGACTAAAGAAGGACACTACTCCTAGCGTTACTGCAAAGAATGTTCTTTTCAAAGATGCTGAAATTTTTCTTCTAAGGATACCACGCGCTAATCTCTAACATTTTTGTCCACCTAATGGACAGAGTACATACAAATTTTTGTTTTGACTCTCGTTAGCTGTATTTCTCTTTCAACAAAGATTTATGTATATTCCCCGTTTGGTTCATATTTTTGTTTCACTGAGATTACTAATAAATTTTATTTTTGACAAAAATTAGGCATAGAATTCAATTGAAATCAAATAATAGCAGATTTATGAGTTTATAACGTTTTTCTTTCAGAGGGAAAAATAAATAGAAAATTCTAGTAATTGTAAGTCCTTCGCTCTCTCTTTCTCAGTTTTGTTATTTTTATTCTAAACTATCTCAACATTTTCGTTAAATGGAGACGAGAATACTGCTGATTTTTCAAGTATTGCTTTTGCTACAGACTTAGTTTGATTGGTTGGAGGATTTCATCATGGGCTGACATCATTCGGAGAGCCATCATTTGAAATACCTGGAAATACTGGACAGCTTTTTCATCCCAGTTTGGGACTCTTCGTCAGTAGCCGCTATATCATGAATTTGTAAAGTTAGAATTCATCGACTCGCCATTGGATCGGTGGATTTCAGTGGCTTAATGGTCTACGAGCTAGCTCAACTTGTAGCCAGAAGGTGGTGGGTTCGAACCCCTGTGGTGAGTGCGTACTGCTGAAGAGTCCAAAACCGGGCTGACGAAACAGCTGTCCAGTACTTCCTTGTTTTACAGTGGTCCTACAACTGATGTCAGCACATGATGAAATCCTCCAACTAATGCTGCTGACCATTTTTTTCTTTGAAATTTGTGGTCTTCAGGGATTTATTGATTGGAAGATCACTGACAACCTAGGAGTGTTGGACAGTTCTCCTTCACCTTATTTCAAGACCCTTTCGCTTTTCACCCCAGGGTATCGAACATGGGTTACAAAACGACCTGGGTGATCATTCAACGACTAAGACTGGACCACTTATCAAATCTAACATTCGTGAGTTCGGGGCAATTGTGGCACCAACACCAGTTACTGTCTCTGGGGAGTATTTACTTTTGCACCCAACGTGGTGGGCTCTAACAACTAAAACATTTTACTTGAGATTCAGGTAACTTTATTCTGTACTTGGTCACTTTTGTATACTCACTTAGGAGTCCAGAGTACTACTGACGAAGCAGTATTCAACCGAGAACGCAAAGTATGAAAAGTGACCAGGTAAGCAAAATCAGAATCAACCATACTGTCGTATTTTTGGTAAAATCAGTCAAAACTTCCTGTTATCGGTGGACAGTTCCATTTGTGAATAGACACTAAAGTTATTTGTCAAACCACACCTGCTTTCGGCTAAAAAGCATTTTTGAATGTTTTCAGTGCAACATAATACACTTATCGTCAAGTTGTTGGGGTTAAATTAATGCCTGTTACATAAAATAAACTTACATTGTATTGACTAGTACTCAGTGGGTGCCTAAAATTCAGATAAAATGTGGCTGTTTCATTTAAAACTACTTCGAAATTGAATTTCATTGGTGTAGTTTTGTTCTGTGGGTTATAATGTTTAGTACAGACTTTGATATCAGGTGAGATTACCGAGTTCGCTTGAACACGACCAGTTCCTTTAGGAGATTTTCTAATAACAATAATCACTTTATTCCAAACAACAATAATAATTAGACAGAATGAAATTTTTTTAGCGTTTTTGCACATATTGCAACACTTCAGCTCCTTTTATAAATATGTACATACGTAAAATTTAAAATAGTAATAAAACTAATAATATTAATAATTAAACCATTATCAACAGAACGTTGGTGTATAAGTAGATAGTATCACAGATAATACATGTAATAATAATAATAATAATCTTTGCTTATACTTTGCAGTTCAGTTACTGATTTAAAAAGCTTATTTATAAGTTCTTCTCTGACATCTGACTCTCTCTTCACACAGCCGACACTCGTGCTAAATATGATGGTATGGTGGGATTTTTATATTCAGTAGCTGTGCGAGCATAACTGCTTCTTATGAAGTTTTCTTCTGGTTTCACCCTCCAAAGAGGTACAAGGCAAAAGTTCAGAATTAGTGGAGAGGATGTTCGGTATCAGAGAAGATGACTTTAGCCAACTGTTTGCAAGAATTAAAATGCCTATTGACAATGATGTCAGTTAGCTGAGTCAAAGGCACACCACTAACCCTGCCTACTTAAAGACTTCAGTGTTTCGCTAATTATGAGAAAGTTTCTTGTAAGAAGTCCAGATAAGAACAAGTGGGACGAACGGTAAAGAAGAATGGGTAGAATATGTAAATTAACAAATTGTAAGAGAAGAGGGTGACTGAGTTATGCTAGTAGAAAACCTCAACTTCTTTATGTAAGAAGTCAAACGAACATTTTTTTAGAAATCAACAGGATATGAGACGATGACCAACAGAGATTCAAAGAGAAACTGATGCCGAGATAGAGAGATATTCGATTTACTCCCTATCATCGCAGTGCCGTCAATATTACAGGAATCATGCGACTGAATCAGTCAACGCACGCGAGTCTTGTTCTCGTCTGAAACTAAAATCAACAATGTAACATTTAGATGGATTTACTCAAAGACCATTTTGGCGAAGCCATTTGCTTACTTCAGATAAGAATCTATTACCCCGACACCCTAGTCCACTTGCATTGATACTGATCGTAGAAGCTAATGAGAAAATCAAAAACAGTGAATACATCTTTAGGAAACGTTGGTGTGAAATGAGGGTTGCATTTAAGCTGACTGGAAAAAATTAAAAACGTTTATCGATTACAATGTAATTACTGTAAGGTCAACTGCAAAGGTCAGACTGAAAGACCACAAGAAGTCAGATTATCCGAATATAGCAATTCAGCTAGGTCTACAATAATAATAGATCCAAAAGCAAGGATAAGTAGCCCAGGCATTTGAATTTTGCCTCACCGATTTCAATCTGGACAACTAACTACCGTTATCAACCATGACGCAATAATAATAGTTACAAGTTTGGCTGCTGCCTGTACCAGATATCTGAATACCCGGTAATTATCAATGAAAATACTGTAACGGTTTCATGTTTATCAACAATTTCGGTCTATTTTGTAGAAGGGAAATAATATACGGCTAACTAATTGAATAAGGGAAATACTTTAACCAGTAAAACACAGGGACCTTTATGTTGTCTTTTGCTTACACTTGCGTGATGGTAGACTATTTTGTTCTGACGTCAAGTATAACAAGAAGGCATACACACACACCTAAAACCGAATCACTTGAAGAAACTTATTTTGATAACTATGGATAGAATATGTGACTTATTCTTAAAATTTTGCCTCTTTGAGATTACTATTTGTTGAACGGATATTGCAAGCTACTGGGATTCATTGTCCATTGTCAAAGTGAGTGATAGTGATAGTGATAACAATATTAATGTTGACATGCATGTCATACATGCGCAGAATAATGACAACACCAACAAAAAGGAATTTAAATCATCAGTAGTACTTCCATAGAGAGAAGGAACCTCGAAAACTTTACGCAGAACTCTTCACAATGTAGGCAGGAATAAAAGTGGCTAGCATTTATACCCACAAACTCGATTGAAATTAGCTTCGTGGATTGAAGGACCCTGTGGAGCCAATAAAACAAAAAATTTAGTTTATCTTTTACCCTGCCTGAAATGATTGTCAAGTCAAGTACATAAGTCAAAATAGTAGAACAGGTGAAGTCAGACTAGCGGAGCATAAAAACCTAGCGAATTCTAGATTAGTTGACCCGAATAAGATAATAAATCTAGAGAATAGTTCAGGTACATGGAATTGCACACAATCATACAATAGGATGAGATAATATAACAGGGTGGAGCGAGAGGTAGAAGACGTAAACTTTATTTATCTAATCGACTGACAGGGAATACGTGTAATAGGAATGACTCGCCACCTGTCTCAGATATCTGGAAAATTCTGCTGTTCCTACGACGACGAATAGGAGAGAACAAAGAAAACTATAAAACTCAAGTTTCGAAGTCCTGTGATGTTGTAATTGATATGATTATGAACAATAAATTTTGTTCAAAATGTCATCCAGTAAATAATACCGTTTCACTGTGTGATACATCTAATAAACAAACTAATATGGAATTACTTACTACCACAGTGCCCGATTTTCCCAAATATATTGATGGAATGATGGTTCATTAATTAATATTATCAGTTGAACACATATGAAAAGTAAAATCATTCATAACATAGGATAAAGTGTGAATAAACAAATACGTGGCATTCTAATGCATTTATGGTTAACAGAATATGAATTTCATTGGGAGTGGGGCTAGTGAGTTATATTCAGTGGTGTGAGAGAAATGTGATGCATACAAACAAATACCAACAAGTGAGGAACACTGATTGTTCAATGTTCAAGCAAGGACTGACATATTTCAAGTGTAGTTATAAAATAAGGCGGTTAAGTTGTGAACTGTAATAAAATACTAGTGACGTAATAGGGCTAGTGTAAATTATAAAGGTTGGTACTCAATAAAGATAATAATGGATTAAAGTAAACAAGGCGTAAAGGAATAAGAAAGGCATTATATGAGTTGAAAATATGGATAACAAAGACGATAAATGTGCTTCTTTTGAATGCATAAGTCAGGATTTTTTCTTATTAATCCGCAGAGCTTCAAATATTTCTAGGAAACTTATTCGTGTGCCTTTAGGCAGATCACTTGTTTGGTACTGGATATGCAACCGTAAATGACTCATCCATTTTGATGTAGTGTTCACTATCACCTAGATGAGATAAAATTGCACTACTTTTTGATTTGGTTACTCTTTTTCCAAGCCAAACAGGATCAGGGTTCACGAGTGAGTGAAGGTAAATTCCTCTGAGTACGCCCTATGTAACTAGCTCCTCATGAGCAGTCGAGCTTGTATACTCACAGTGATGTAACCAACTTTGATAATTCATCTTTAGTGCACTGTGTCTGTATCGTTCTGGCCGAGAAAATGATATGCAGTTCTACAACACTAAAAGTTCTTTCCAATTGATCTGATCAATCTACAGCCTAATATATCACTGGATATATCACCTCTGATTTATACTCTCAAGGAACGCTTTTTCTTATTCATTGTGTCACACCTTATTTTACCAGTTCTTTTAGAAGTATGTTTCTTTAGGAAATTCGCAATAAAATAATTTTATATCAGGGTATTTTTATTAGTTTTGGTTTCATCTTCAAAATAATCCTCACTACATATGCGCCCAATTCTATGCCTAAGACAAGTAATCAAATTCCGCTTTCATTGTATGCGTATGATACTTTGAAGTCCTTAAAAGATGGAAATTTAATTGTTAGTTCTATATTCAAAGGACATGCTACCTTGGTCTTCTTCTTCGCAAGTGAATTTAATTGGCGGTTGCACATTATGCTTATTGTCAAGAACGATGAATGTATAGTGTACATAACGGCAATAATATTAAAAGTTGTTTAACATTTCTCTCCCAGAGGGCGATTTTCTAATTTACCTAGGAAGATGTCAGCTAATAAGGGACTTAGGAGGAATATATAAAAAGTCCATCAATTTGACGGCAAAGCACCTTGTTCAATACAAAATGAACATTCATAGTACCTAATAGCAGTGATTATTTGAATTTCATAGATTTGATTTCAATATCTTTTTTTGCTCTCCACAACTTGAAGATGGATTAGATTCTCTTCTTGCTTAGAAGTACGCAACTGTTGAAGTAAGTATACTACCTTGTAAAATTTTGGGTTTCGGTAGGTCGACCTTAATAGCATGCCATCCTCTCTTCTATCTAGCGTTACATCTAAGAAGTGAAGTGCGGAATTCTCCTCTTCTTCAATAGTGAACAGCGTAGGTGGGTGAGAACCATTGAATTTTCCAAGAAGCTCAGCAGTTTAACAATTGTCATCACAAATAATGAAGGTGTCGTCAATATATCTCTTATAAATATGTAAAATTGAGAACGTTTCTTTCAACAAACCACTATTTAGGCTCGTAATATAGATGTCAGCTAAGAGTGATTCTAATAGAGACATTATATTGACTCCATCCCTTTGATTATAGATGACATCGTTAAATCTAATCTGCACATTAAGCGTAGGTTGAAATAAAATCTGCCTCAGTTAATTAACTGACACTTCAATGTTTATACTTTCCAGATCGATATAATGAAAAACATGACAAATATTTTCTGCTAAGGGTGCATTTGTAAATAAAGAGCAAACATCTAGTGAAATCATATGCTTATTAGTTACACTAGTCCCATCAGCGCAACTGACGAAGTCAAAAGTGTCCGAAAGACTATATTTACATTTTATCTTATGTTTTGAAAGACTGATCACTTTATATGCATTCGCTTGTGAATACCAACTGACGAACTATCATTCCATCTAATACATATATCCCAATACAGTTCTTGATGTAATTTTCACCTGGCTTTGATGGGTATCTGTATTGCAATATTCATGGATTTGTAAGTGTATAACCTGAGGAAGAAGTTATTGAGAACAATAGTTTGCTCTGAACCATCTCGTTCTCATACCAATAAATAGTCATACTTTGTGATCGGGAAACTGGAGTGTTTCAGAGTGTGACCTTAATGAATATGGGTTTATTTACCTTTCAAGCTATTATATCAGATTACGTACTCATGTGTGTAGGTACATGAACCTTTTATAATAGTATAAATGTGTCGGAATGAGATGTTATCTCACTTGCGCTGTTCAAGCTTATAATTCCTTCATTTTATTCATGTCAAAAAATTCCCTCGACTGTATAGTGACTTCCACAAAGGGAGAAAGAGGTTTCAGTACTTGTTCACTAAGTCAGAGGGATGGTTTTTAGTGGATTGATTGACATACGACGCCCGTTAATCGTGTAAAGCGTGACAAGTACGTCCATCAGCATTTACTTGATTTTAGGTGCGATCACAAATTGGTGATAATTATAGCATCATTGAAAACAGCAGAGAGCCAAGAAGAGTGGTTTCTTCCTGTCTTGTGGCGCTTCACCTCTATGCAACCCCGACCTAAAACTAGGATCATATCAAGGACCTTCCGATTACAGGGTCAACTCATTTGACATTCAGCTACTTGAGTTGAAACTGTAACTTCTAACACTTTGCGATTTACGCGTGACTACCAGCCAATATCTTTAGTGAATACTTGTCCCCACACTCAACCTTGTTGACCCCACTGACACCAGTACATAGTGCAGCCGGAGATAAATTAAATTTCCACAAAATAGCTTTCGATGTAAGTTTTACTTTCAATAGGAAACATTTTAGGCGTTTCCGGGCATTGTTTTCTAACGAAACAAGACATTGACAAGCGGAATCAAAAGATTTGAAAATTACAAGACACTCATTTAATCAGAGAAATAATTTATGTGCTAATAGTTCTACATTATTGACAGCACACCCTCTTTTTCATAATTAGTTAATAAGAAGCAATAAGTCCTTTCCGGATTTTGGTTACAAAAAAACAGCTGTAATAATTCTGGTGACGCAGTTTACTTAGCTACAATTACGTCTCCCTGTCTTCACATTAAAGTATGACAGTCAGTCACTGCATATTCATTGAAAGTGTATAGAAAAAAAAATAATTTTTTGTTCTCAGAAGAAAGAAGTGTCAAGACAATCTGATGAATACGCTAGAGAATACGTTAATTCATAAGTGAGGTGATTGGAGAAGACCTGTCAGCAGTTAAATGATACAAAATCTAAAATCTAACAATAAGTACGTCATTCATAAGTGAGAAGACAAACATGAGTACAGAATGAAATATACATATATGTATCCATTTTACTTTGTGACTACTCTTCAGCCGTGTGGAAACTGTAAAATTTGATGAATAGAAATTAGAGCAAGATTCAAGCATAATTTTGTTTTCAAAAGAATGGTTACTGAACAGAGACTATTCTTTTCGATAACTTCATCAACAGGTTCTACAGTTACATATGCTCACAATAGTGAACGAATTAGTGTTATTAATAATATTAATTTTGTTTAAATAAGATCTAAGCAATAATATTAATGCCAGTGGATTACAGTTCAATAGGATCAACACAACAATAAACTGAATGTCACAAAAATTAGGAAAGATGATAATACAAGTTCATGAATTTATAGTCTCCACTGAAGGCTGGCCAGGGGCAATGGTAGTACCTGTCTGGACTAGCCTCTTTTTCACACAAAGCACTCGTTGTTTCACGCGAATAGTGATAGACCCTGCTGTTTGAAGCATACGGTACCTCGAAGTTTTTGGCAGTTCGTTTGGTACTCAGTAGAAAATGGAGGAGGATTGTTAAATGCTGGTTTTGTGGTTGGTTTAGACAAAGTGATCTAATATCGAAGTGTTGATGGTTATTACTGCGCCTCTATTTGGCTATGCTAGGAGGATTTCCCCAGCGAGCTTGAAAAATCAAGTTCGGGGAGCAGCGGCCAAAAGCGCAATTCACTTGGCAAATAGAATCAGAAGCGGTTGTCTAGTCTATGTGCCTCATATTTCAATTGGGAAATCACCATCAGTCGTGTAGAAAATAACATTTGTAATTTACCAGCATTCAACGTTTTTTTGAACTGATTTTCTCAATTTCTTCAAAGTTATTTCCCTAGGTATATCACCCTTAAATTGCAGTCATATGTATAAAGGCTTATTGTTAGCGGATAGTGAGTAGTCATTTTTAGATTTCTTTGTTATGAGTTTCCTGGGGAATTTACCTGGTTAGCCATTTTCAATCAAGGTATCATATACAATCAACGCTTAGTTCACCTTCAATTACCTCTCTGAGCCTACAGCTCTAACCCTGTTGTGACCGAAGGTCCTAACTGGATTACTTTCGTACTGGAGAATAACGAAGCTATGGAAATGTTTACATTGTCCTGTCCATGTGCTTTTCCTATGCAAACTTCTCTTTATGTTACCATCTGGTTTTCTTGTTTATCATAAAAACGAGTCGCCCACTAGAGGATATTGTAGGATGTAGGGCTTGACATGTGGTCAGTAAAATGACCGCGTCAAAGCAACACTACCAGTATTTGAACTGATAAAGTCCTAATCAAAATGTTTTACTAAGATAGCAAGGTACAGCAAGAAAAGGAGAAATAACTGTGAAATTATTTATTTCGATTGATTGTATTGAACCAAGAAATTTGGTCTCTGTTGAAATGCCATCTCCTAGTGACTGACGGTCACTGAGCAGAAGGTGGCCTTTGGTTCCTACTTTGCCTCGTGGATAATGCTTTGGCTTTTGAAAAGATTGTTGCAAGGCTCCAGCCTTCATGAAAACGGCATCACTCGTTGGTGATTGCAGGTATGTCTAGCTGACGAATCCCAAATTGGATGAAATGCACATCTTGGATTCTACGGGTAGTCACCAATATATAAAAAAAGGTTTTCGAAGTGCTTTTTATAGTAATCGAACCCGGAACTATTGATATGGCTTGTGGGCAGTCCATTATTTAATTTCAACTTGAAATAATAATCATTTAGAATAGATACATGGTTCAAAAGATGACTACATCTAATACGGTTCAGCAGCAAAATATCTACACTTAAATATACATCAAATTTTATTATGCGTCAAACTGTGCCGAGGGAGAAGATGGGAATGCGCTGGGCGGAAAAGAAGACGCCAGAAGTTCTGGAATTAACTCGTGGATTTGGATGAATTATGTTTGATGTCATACAAACCAAAAAAACTAGCAGGAAAGTAGCAAAGACAGGACTTCAGGTTAACATAGAGAAGATGAAGGTATTGAAGATAACCAGTCAACCACAACAGCGAGAACCAAGCATTGTCGACGAAAGATATTTGAAGGACATCGCTGCCTACACTTATCTAGACAGGATCGTCTCAGCTGCAGTCGAAATCGGAAAGCAAACATACGCCCTAGTCAATCTGAAATAGGTTTGGAAATCTTCTGAACTCCGCAGTGTACAGAACAATATTCGAATTTTCAGCACGAATGAACCAGAACCTTGCCATTCGCGTCTCATAAACCATTTACTACAGGTTATTGCAGACTTTTATCAACAGCTGGCTCCTTACTGAAGACCAGATAGCCATGCCGAAAGAATTAGCACCAAGAAACTTTGGGAACGAGCTAACCAAGAGCCTATCATTTAACAAATATACAGACAAAAATGGAGATAGATAGGGAATATGCTGAATTGACTGTCGTATAGCATCGCCGTGAATGCAGGCCATCGCTCGAGTGGAACCAAAATGGAAGATGGTTAGTGTGTCACCCGAGAGGGACACTGAGAAGATCATGCGAAGAAAAGAGATGAGAGATGATGGGCAGTCGTTGGTCCAGCTGAAGAGAACATCAGAAAATAGAACAGAATGGGGATGCGCTATTGAAACCCACCTAGGTTCCACTCGGAATCCAAGGGAACAGTAAAATAATAATAAACATACAAGAATAAAGATATCTCCAAACCAAGTTCACTTATAGAAGTTTGAAAAATTTGGTCTTTGTGTATATGATATTCATTATAATAAAGGTTTTTGTGTTTCCCAATGAATGAAAAACAAAACGATATTGTTGTTTTTACTGACATTTCACTATTTAATGCTAATAGCTTTATCAAAGTATTATTAAACCGGAATTTACAAAATCTCAGCATATATGTAACAAAGAGTTAGGAGGTGAGAAAATAGACTTAGGTCAAGTTAAAGGGAAATATTGAAAGTAAAAATAGCAATGAAGATCACTAAACCAAATAACAAAGGTGATAGTACGTCTGTTATCATATCAAAATAAAGTTCACTAACTTGATCATCGTTCGTCTGTCTGGGTGAATTTTTAGTTGTCAAGTTGGTCATTTGGTAAAGATAACAAAACCAAGTGTAGATTGTTGGATTTGATCAGTGTGTAAAATTATAAAAGCCGTGTGTGTTTACATAGTGAACTTGCATAAGATTTAGGTTTTAGTTTAAACCAGAGAGAATTTCCAATTTAAAGTTTCATTTCATGAAGGAGTCTGTTTGTATTTAGTTTCATTTTGTTGAATTCGGTGGATTTCTTCTTCTCTTCAATAAGTAAGTATGGTCCTTCAGATAGGTGTTCAATCGCCTTCTTTTCATAATCCGTTCTGTTCACTGTCACAGTGACTTTTTCCTTGTCGGCTTTCTTTACAACGATGCTTTTGTCTATCTTCAAATTTCTTTAGGGGCTTCATACTCCTCCATAAAGTGACAAAATCAACATAAATGTGATAAGCAAGTTCACTATGTAAACACACACGGCTTTTATAATTTTACACACTGATCAAATCCAACAATCTACACATGGCTTTGTTATTTTTACCACTTGACTAACTTGATAACACAAAAATGACCTCATTGTGAGGAACGATGATTAAGTTGGTTAAACATAAGCTGAGATTGTGTAAATTCTAGTTTAATAATACTTTGATAAGGCTATTAGCATTGAATAGCGAAACGTCAGTTTTTGTTTTTTCATTGGGAAATACAAAAACCTTCATTATAATGAATACAAGAACATAGATTATCAAATCTGATTATGGCTCGTTGAAGTATCATCCAATCTTCATAAGGTCTGCTGACTTGCTGAGGTATGAAAATAGTACAGTGCAATATAAAAAAACATTTTTCTAAATCCCACTGCACTGATTCGTAGGAATTTTTGTACTGATTTCCGCCGAACAACTATCCCATATATGTAATATAATTTCTTCTATGCACTTATGTTTTTGTTTGGTATTTTTTTCACTCAGTCGTTGCAGGCATAAATGACTATTCTGAAGTCAATTTTGTTTAGATAACAGAATAGGAAGGAAGAACTGACACAACAAAATGATAAATTATTTATCTTGAATGTTAAACGTGCGAAATAGCATGCTGTTGACGTCAATAGGCAGCGCGGATATATATTACAGGAATGATGTATTCATTTCAAGGGAATAGTTTGGAAAATATTGACTTTTTGACAGATTCCAGGATTTGTAAAGTTGTTATGCAATGCATTTTGAACATTTAACTCCAGTAATTACGACATTTATGTCGCCACATGGAAAAAAATTTACATTTCCGGATAAGTGTCTCTTAGAGATTTTGTTCCCAGAATGAATCTGGACAGCAACACAAGACACTGATGTCTTAAAAAAAACAAAAATCAAGTTATTCTAATACAACTGGTTCGCCTGATTAGTTTGAACAAACGCGGATTTGCAGGATAAAACGAGCTCATTATATTTCCTGGATTGTCTTTAACTGCACACCAGTTAGTAACTAGTGTAGCGTGTCTAGTCTTTTGTTTGATGCAGACTGAATTCTATCGGTCAAGTTTACAGTGTGGCCACCGTGCTCCTAGGTGACTAGTCATCACGGTGCACTGTGATTTCTTGATATTAGATAGTTGAAGGCGATCAGCAGGAAACCTTGGACATAGGTTACGTGTTAGTCGGAACTCACCAGTCAGCAATGCGTATCTGTAAACTTAAGAGAAACTCATGTTCCTTCTGCGATTTGAACCCGGATCATCAAGACCAGCTGCACTTAGAGACTTTACCACTGGGCTGATCAAGCTAGCGATTGACCTCCTGTAGGACTTTATTCGATACTTTTGTTGGACACTTGTTAGTCACTAGTGTCTCTGATTGCAGCACTGGGTGATCCGGGATAGAATCTGAGTAGTGACATGAGTTCCTTCAAAGTAACAGATACATTTTACTGCCTTGTGATTGCTAGGAGGCACAAAACCTAGGTTCAAGGCTTCCTACCGATTGACTCTAACCATCTAATATCAAAATATATTTGATCGCAGTGATGCTGAGTTACTGACGGAATGTATAAGCAATATAGTTGCAGACAAATTATTCACTGTGTTTCAAATGCTAACTACTCGTAGTATAATTATACAATAGGTGGAGAGCGCAGTTCAGATTTGCTCTCATAGAAACCCTGGATTGACTACAACATTTGAATGAACTCATATACAATAGGATGGAAAGTTTAAGAAATTAGGAGTGGAATGTGAAAGTAACCTTATTATTAAATTGACAAATAATTAGGTAAATTTTGAAAGCTTGGTTACTTCGTTCTACAGAAGCTGTAACAATCAAGTGACTTCAACGAAATCTCTGTAGACAAGAAGCATAATTCACCTCTCACTGCCCCTGGAAACTGTAAGTTTTTTGTTTGTGTTTCCGTTTTTTAGTTCTGTTGCATAACATTCTGCCTAATTTTGACTTTTGTTTGCTTAGTTACACTCACTATTAGGTTTCCGAATTTACCTAAATGTGTCTATGTCGTGATTCACTTTCAGTTGTCGCTCTTACAATCTTGATCATTGTATCATATTACGTATAAGTTAATTCTGATGTTCGTATTTTTATTCTGTCTGTAGTCAATTTTTGTATCTGTAGAAAATCTGAAATCTGCTTCATTCCTTCTTATCTAATTAGACTATAAGTATTGAATCCTTTTTATGCGTCGGTAGCATAGCGGTTAGGACGCTCGCCAACCATGCACATGGTCCGGGGTCCGAACCCCGACCGACGCACTCCTTTACCTTGCGAAGCCAGAAGTAATGCTGGTGAAGAGGAAAGGTTGAGCATGAGGCTAGCTACCTCATCCTGTGAAATAAACACTTCTACAGAAACTTCAAGTCACTAGCTTGAGGCCCCTATGTTACACTGGGGAACGTGAAGAAAAACAAATTGAATCCTTTTTAACACTGAATAACTTGTCTGCTTATATCATTTCGTAACTATGTTCTGTATGCTTTCTAATGGCATATCGATATCACTTTGATGACCCTTCAGAACTTATATTTCGATTTAGTTTAGGTTGAATGAGATTTGACAAGGATCCGCGAGGTGGTCTTATCCTGAAAATTTGCGTTCGTTCTTTTTTTGTTGGATTTAAGCTACTGATCAGAAGAATAAAGTTAGGTAGGCATAGAACCAAATATAACCTACATAATGAAATACTTAAAATTACTGTAAGTTGTACTTCTGTAAACTTGTGACTGGGAGGAATTAGACAAAGTGAATCAGTCATATAGTTAAGATTCCATTTTGGCGGCCTGTTTAAATCGTGGGCTACCGAAGACATCTGTAATGCTATAAAAACCAGCATGATGACACTAAATGCGTTTTTTAATTTCTCCTTTTCAGAAAGGAACGCGGGTGTAGCCGTGCTAGAGCAAGAAGAAGACCGTATGTCAAACCTTGTTATAAAGGACGATAATTAGCTTCTACCCGGGTGATTCGAACCCTGCGTGCTGGAAATAAAGACCTTCCTTTCGCAATTTCGTCTTCTTTCTTCACTGGTGGTACCTGTTGCTTCTAAGTGTTACACATTCATGATTATACTACATTTTACTTCTTGTGTTCACATTGTTTAATCTATCGAAACAAGACCTTTATTAGTGTTTTCCACTCTCATGAATATTTAAAACATCCATAACCTGCTGTTGCAGAAGAAGGAAAGCATAATGATGGATGGCAGTATATCCCAATACATGAGATGACTTTCTTTCTGAGATTTTTAGTAAGAATCACCTAACGCCTAGGAAATACAACTAACCACGACCCTCGACAAAGACAAAATATTAAACAATACATTTTTCAGTTATTGGTTTTGTGGGGACTTTGTTTGATTGGATGGAGTATTCCATTATTTGCTGACAACAGTAGGAGAACCACTGGAAAACCTCTGAAAACTGGGTAGCTGTTTTGTGCTAGTTTAGGACTCTTCATCAGCACGCACCCACCCGGGTTCAAATCAAGGACCTTCTGATTACAAGGCGAGCTCTTAGACTATTCATCAGTCACTGGGGCCCTATCCAATGACCAGCCCATGAATTCTAACTTCTGCCAATTCACCCAAGACATAGCACGACCACTTTGCAATGTTTTCTTCTATGAGTTGCTGCCTCATCTTCAACCTCTTGCACCGTACTGGTCACGGCTTCTCACTACAACCTCCCGTTACTGTCTCAGTAGGGTCAGTCGCCATTGGATCGGATCACAGTGGATCAATGGTCCACCTGCTCGTCTTGTAACCAGAAGTTCCTGGGTTCAAACCCTGATAGGATGGGTGCGCACCACTGAAGAGTCTCAGACTAGGACAAAAACTTCTACCCAATACAATTTTGTTTATAATTGTTTACATTTCGGTTACAGGATTTCATCATTAGCTGACATCGTTTAGGGAACCAATGGAAAATCAGCTGGAAGTACTGGACAGCTGTGTCATTAGTCTGGTTTGCGTCCCTTCAGCGACGCGCACCCACCACAGGAGCTCCAACGAACCACCTTCTGTTTACAAAGCTAGCGGGCTCGTCTAACATTAGGCCCACTAGGTCCCATCCGATCCAACGTCCAGCCCATTAATCCAACTTCTGCCAATTCACGACATAGCATGACCGCAACCCAATGTCGTCAGCTAGTAATTGTCCTCACACCCAACCTTCTGCACCCTACTGCTCATGACTTCCCACCAGAACCCAGGTAACTACCTACCTGAATAGGGCCAGTCGTTAGTGAGCATTTTATTGATATTCAAGTATCAGTGAATATTACGGGCCATTGGATCGGTTCTCAATGGCTTAATCGTCTACGAGCTTGCCTAGTAATCAGAAGGTCCTTGGTTCGAACCCCTGAAGTGAGTACGTGCTGCCAAAGAGTCCCAAATTGGGACGAAACAGCTGTCCAGTACTCCCAGCTGGTTTTCCAGTGGTTCTCTCACTGATGTCAGCTCATAAAGGAATCCTCCATCCAATCAAACAAGTTCTCTACAAAACCAATACTTGGATTTATAATTTTAGAGCCTGAAGAATTTATTGAAACCACAATTCTTCGCTTTAACTACTTCCTATTCTGAATAAACTATGGGAATATTCAATTTTTCTGATAAATGTTATTCATATAAAGCAATTCTGTCGTGTTTATCAGTTCACAAGGCGAAATGATCAATAGTTTCAATGTTTATTCTATAATACTTTTTCACTGTCAATCATAATTTCACTTCGATGGGGGTTTTCCCTACAAAAGTTTGTCTAATAAAAAGAAAGAATTCAGAATACACAATTCACCTTTAGATCCATGTTTATCAAGAGCTGTACTGTCTACCGATAAGTGAAAATAATAATAATAGATAGATAAATCTGCGAATGTGACATGATTATGTCATAAATCTTGGAAAAACCGGGGAAATGTATATCACTGAGATTATGCTTCCTTTCTACACTATTCTAAACTCACTGTTTATATGTAAAGTGATCTGTATATGTATATTGTCTAGACAAAGCTGTTATCATTAATCTCCATCACAGTTATCCTTGTTCTCGAGATATCATTGAAAGTGCATTTTAAACAACTTTGTTATATAGATAAACATTTAATCATAGGAATTAGTAAAAAAAGATGGTTGTAGCGAAGACAATTTTTCTCTTTTTTCGACGAAGCCACCATCAACTATGCTGCACATTAATGTTTTTATAGTAAATGTTTGAGATACTTCTAGAATTATTCCAGGTGGCAGGTCAAATTAACAAGATTACTAAGTGGTATAATCAGGAAGATTGGGTAGAAAAGACATAATAAAATCATATTTTAAGTATTGGTTTTGAGGGATTTTGTTTGATTGGTTGGAAGATTTCATAGAATATGAGGAAATATCGGAGATCACAGTCAGTGGTACGTTTATTAACCTGTTCTTTGAACTTAATTCTACCTTTTTGAAAAACCTCTTCACCATGTGCTTTATTTCGATAAAAAAAACGGAGTACAGTTACAAATCACGAGATGAAATTGTCACCCAACTTTATTGAGAACCTTTTTTATTACGATTATTGAGAAAAACGAAATGGGAACTTTCACTCCTAAAAATATCACATTGTTAAACGTTTAATAATGAGCTGTATTCATGTTTAGGAAGTGGAGATAAAAACCAGAAAGACTCCAAATAACCAATCACAGAGATTTTCGTTAAAAGAAACTGAGGAGATTATGTTATTTTCCTGGGTTGTAAATAGTTGTCCTATTTCTGTGTTATTTCGGTTTAGTTTAAAGTGTTCGTTTTCAGGAAATGGATTTACTTCAAGTGTGATCATGAGCTGAGTGAGTGTGAGTATCAATCAAAATCACTGAGTACTTGGTAGTTTAAACAAAGCAATAAGCAGACGTTATTTGTCTGAATAGTGTAATGTGTATGTGGGCAACACATTTTGAACAATCCGATCACACAAAAGGACTTGTCGTAGGAATATACGTGAAATTAATAAAGAGTTAAGAGGTGAGAAAATAGACTCCTTAGGTCAAGCTAAAAGGACACCTTGAAGGTCAAAATAACAGTGAAGGCCACTAAACCAAATAAGAGAGGTGTAATAGGGCATTTACCCTGGCTATTATCCAAACTAAGTTTACCAGGGTAAATTTAGTGTGACGACGAATTGTTTTTGAAGACCCAAAGGTGGTTTAGGCTTTCTAATTGCCAGCTAGGGCTTTCACAAACTCTAGGATACGCCACTAATATGTTCTCCAGATAGGTTTAAAAGAAGTTTAAACACCAATTTTATATATTGTCTCTAAAATATGTTTTGAAATAGAGGAGCTAGGTCTTCTGTTCTGGCCATTGATGGGTTCTGAAGATTATATTTTCTCCTGGAGACCTTACTTACAGAGATCGATGAGTCCACCCTGTGTATCTGTGGCCACACGTACATTCAAACTGGTAAATACAGTGGGATATGACATCATTTTTTGCATGTCCTTTTAATAGCAGCGGTCAATCTTTGTCTAGTTGTCAAGCTGCTTTGATCACCCAAATAGAGTAGCTCAGTGTATAAGTCTTGCTTCATGGTGAGTTGGAGAGTGGGTTTTGGTGTTCTGACTAATTTATATTTCTAAATGAAGTTTTCCGGATAATTGTTATCAACCAGAGTTTGGATCAAATTTATTTCTTCCTCATCAAGTGTCTCTTCGCTGCATATTCGGTGGGTTCTACTGAAGAGGCACCTCACTCACTAAGGCTCTTTTGCATTCCACAGGGAAGAAACTGTGTGGTAATTGAAAAACTGTCCTATCTAGTTAGGATTTCCATAAACAGATCGTTTTATTGATCCATCAAGCCATCGAAAAAGCAATTTATCTTGGAAAGATAAACAATTATCTTTCTGTTCTACAGACGTAAGTGCTTTGCTACTCTGAGCTTCATTCATTCGATTTAAAATTGAGGTCACAGAACAAGGGTTATATTAAGTGACCTATACAAACTTTTCTATAGTTTGGTTTTGTAAGGGTTTGTTATGTTCTTACGAGTTGATCATGGACTGATATCAGTTAGAGAACCATTGAAAACCAGGGAGTGCTGGTTTGAGAATCATCGGCAGTACGCACCCACTGGGATTCGAACCCAGAACCTTCCGGTTACAAGGCAAGCTGGTATACCATTCAGCCACTGGGACCCGATCCAATGGCTCATGAATTCTAACTTCTACCAATTCGTGATTTAGCGTGACCCCAACCATTGTCGTTGGTGGGACATCCATCCACACACGTGACATCTAAATGGACCTCACTGGTCATGACTTCTCACTAGAACTCCAGGAAACTCCATCCTGTAGCAAGTCACTAGCGAGCATCAGATTAATTTTCTATAGTTTGGTTTGTAACCTATACAAACACTAATTTCGTTGATGAGATGAAAGAATTAGCAGTTAATATAAGTTTAACTTTCAAAAATACTGAGAAATAAAATAGCATCCATCACGTGTAGTACTCATGAAACGGATGTGAATCCTTTATCTTTGTGATGTAGCTGTATTTCTTGCATTTATTTGAATGTACTGCTTTAATTACTGAACTGCTTAAAACGAATGAACAATAATTAAATTAGAACATTAATAGACAGAAGACAAGTGTAACGACAGAAGGCAAGAGTCAGGCAACAGATCGTTTATTGAGGAAAATCAACACATATTTATAGATTTTAATGCACATTATTGTAGATTATTGTTAGTAGAAAACACAGTTTTTTGATTGATTGTTTCCCACAGAAAGTTAACCGTGCATCTCTTTGTGGCTGTGTCAGATCATCTATATGCTAACTGTATCCGCCTACGCAAAGTCTGCTGTCCATCTTTGACCTTGTTTTCACATGGCTAATATTTGAGACATAAACAATGACGTCAATTACTGTTTACCAATTTGGCTAGAAACCATCTCTCACCACACTCGTCCCCCCGTCAAATAGCTTCGCGCACAGGCGTTCCGACCTTTTGGGTGACGCCTCCTCTAGTTGATGACTGTTACAGACCGGCTTGTCCCAATGCACCCATTGCTGGATCTGACTGCCGTTAACTCGTTTTTGCTTGTCACCTCCATTATGGATAAGATTTTATTTTGATAAATCACACAGTGTTGTACAGTAATGTTAACTGATGACGTTTCGAGCATAAACTATTGCTCATAATCATATCAACTTGATATGATTATGAGCAATAGTTTATGCTCGAAACGTCATCAGTTAACATTACTGTACAACACTGTGTGATTTATCAAAATAAAATCTTATCCATAATGGAGTTATGCCCTACCACAGTGCCCAAGTTTTATACTCACATCAATTGTTTGTCACCTCTTCTGATGGTATATACTTGACCCCGTCTTTTTGTGACTGTGTATGGTCCTTCCCACTTTGGAAGGAGTTTTCGTGAACCTGGCCCGCATCCAACAGCATATCTTCTGTCTCTACACTTCACTTGGCCCCCGACTGCAAAGGTAATGCACTGAGTCTTTTCTCTCATCTGAGACTTTGCGACATCCTTCCTCTGCTTCTGCATTACATTCTTGACGGCTTCTTTCCATCTCTCACCACACAAGTAGTTCAACGAAGTCTCTTTTCGGCGAAAGAGAATCTTCGCTGAACTACTTGTCTTCTGTCAATTAAATAAGACCTGTGCTTTCAACCTGCTGGAATAAATCTCTACCTCTTGTATTTATATGAAAACAATTTTTGCCCAGTCCTCAGGCTTCGTGTTTGTTTTCATGGCCTTCACTATGTTTGATTGGTCAGTGTATGCTCTTCCCCTGTTTTACAGGTGAAACTATTCCCCTAACTCCAGTCTTATTTCGACACATGAATGCACAATAAGTATGAAGTGTAATTCTTTTTGCATCAAAGACAAAGATTAGGCAAAAATCTAGAGTACTCAACTAAAGTGACGAAAAAAAACAGTTTTGCTATGTGTTGTGAATTATTTTGTAGTGGTAATGAAAGCACTCACCTTTTTCAGTACACATACATATATAAGTATATGACAGAGTCCTGCATTGTGTAAATGAATTGTATTCAAAACAGCTCTTCACTAAATAACCAGTCGACGTTTCACTATTATCTCCAGTACCCGAAGGTAATTTGATGTGACATAGTTAGCCTCTTGAATAAATGCATCAATATTTCGCTCAACTTTGACGAGACACTTCAATACATTTGCCTCCTTATTTAGCACGAGTACGAGCTAATAGTAGTACGAGTTAATAGTCTTT
>CALYDE020000723.1:225390-255353 GCA_944472155.2 Trichobilharzia szidati
TATTTTTTCTGGGGACAATCGCCGTGGTTTAGCGAAGACCGGTGGACCAGTGGTCACGATATGATGAGTGACAGTAGACGTCACACAAGGAAGTTTAGAAATCGGTTTGAACAGATTGGCAAAGGACTGAAGAACTTCAGCGTAAGGGCCGTTAGAGGCAGGGGTTGAGTATACTGGGCATAATGCAGGTGTGAGTGTCACAACACCGGAGATCGAAAGGCTTGTAGCTGAATCGATCAGTTTGTGTTTGCCAGTATCAACCAGTAGCTGATAGTGTTGCAAGAGATCCATGCCAATAATACCAGTAGTTACATCTGCTACAAGGAAAACCCATCGAAATGACCTACGTAGGCCTATGTTAAGGTCCAGGAACTTTTTGCCATACGTTGTGATTGGCGAACCATTTGCGGCGCGAAGCTGTAAGGAAAGCGGCCGCTTGCGCTCTTCAGATGTTGGTGGAATCACGCTAACTTCCGCCCCAGTGTCAACTAGGAAGCGTGTCCCAGTGTTACGGTCGGTAACATAGAAGAGGCGACATGGAAGTGGTTCGCCAGCGACGTTAGTCGCCAATACGTGCTGGCTTACAGGTTTCCCGATTGCTGGCCATCAAAGGTGCACGGGCGAGTGCACTTTTGGGCCTTATCACCATAACGCCGGTGATACCAGCACACTCCAGGCTGGGAATTTTGAGGCCTACAACGTCTGCTGCCAGCTCGTGAAGAAAATCTGCCACGAGTCGAGCTGGTGCGGCTATGTGAACGACCTGTAGGTGTCCTCTTCTATTTTAACTTATCTATCTCTTCATAAAGCTTAGCTATGTAGGCCACCACATCTAATTTTGACGACCCTTCGGTAGAGGAGTCGTTCGTCTGAGTTACAGTTACAGCCATCCCGCGAACAAGACGATATATAAATAGAATGATAACAACAAATATGATAACAAAAAATATGAGTAAAAACAAGACAAATAAAATTTATAACTCTGTGTGAAAAACAAATTACCAATATGAAAAAGGACTATTTACACTTTAGGCTACTAAGTAGGCAAACGGTGAAAACTCGGGCTCACCACTTGTAAGAGTTAGACTTGGTATTAACTTCGACCTAAAAGTAACTACTCTTACAAAACTTATTCACCGCTTATGGCCTTAATAGTACTCTGCCTAACGTGCGAGTACTAACAAACGGAATCAAGGTTAAAAGACCTGAGATGGCAAATGTGACTGGAACAGAATTGTATTTACACAAAAGAGATATGGAATTTGATAAGAAATAAGAGGTACACACTTATCTGCAGGTGAGACGGCGGTAAGCTCAGAGAGTGCGCTAGGTGAAAGCACAGCGAGAGAGCGAACCCGAAACCGTACAGGAGGAACCGGAGTGCAATGCGGAAGTCGAAGTGAAGTTAAACATGTCAGGTTGCATTCATTCAAACAAAAGTTCAAAGGTACAATGTACACTACACATGTCTGTTACTCTATCCCTCAGCTAAGCAGACAATAGCAGTGTTAATAAAGCTGAGATATTCTGTATACATTGGATCCACATAACCCACAATACACTGCACCTACCACTACAGTGTGGCATAGCGGTTAGGACACTCGCTGACCATGTATACGGTCGGGGTTTGATCCCCGGCCGGCGCACTCCCTTACCTCACTAAGCTAGAAATAAAGCTGGTGAAGAGGAAAGGTTGGGCATGAGGCTAGCAACCCCATCCTGTAAAACTAAACACTGCTACAGAAACTTCAAGACTCCAGCTTGAAGCCCTATGTTCCACTGGGAACGTGAAGGAATAAAAAAAATACAGTGTGGATGTTTGACCGCATGCATTCAGCTAAACGAGTCAACTTAAACAGTTTAGGTTAGCATGCAGCGTTGAGTGATGAATGCTGTAGGCTAATTATTTTTGGGAACCGTTTAGCTTTACACGTGTTTAGTTTTGCTGATACAAACAATTTATCGCCTAGGCATTTGGTAAGATTACTGAGACGCTAAATTAACAAATAAATATTGTACAACAAAAGAAATGAATACCTTGTATCGCATTGTAGTGTTCTATTTTCTGAACTTCTAAACTTTGTCTAGGGTATTTTGTTGGATCAAATGAAAGGTTTAAATTGATTTTAGCAAGTCTCATGTTTATTAATTTCTTTTTAAATGCAAAAATCAAACGTTTTTCAAGTAACAGAGAAGATTTGTAGCTTAGGTGGATGATCATAATTCGATTGTGATCTCTGATTTGATTGATTTAGTTGCAAAACTTATCTTTGTCTTTCTGGACAACATATTCAGTGTGGTCTTAATTTAGGCAGTGACCTGGGGTTCAAGTGGGAAGCCGCGACCAGTAGGGTACAGCAGGTTGAAGATGAGGCAGTAACTCATCGAAGAAGACATTGCGAAATGGTCGTGCTATGTCGTGAATTGGCAGAAGTTAGAATTCATGGGCTGGCCATTGGATCGGGTCCCAGTGGCTCAATGGTCTACGAGCTAGCTGGCCTTGTAACCAGAAGGTCGTGGGTTCAAACCATGATGGTGGGTGCGTACTGCTGAGGTGGAGTCCCAAACTAGGACGGAGGAAACAGCTGTCCAGTACTGCCAGCTGGTTTTCCAATGGTTCACTAACTGATGTCAGCTTATGATGAAATCCTCCATCCAATCAAATGGAGATTAGTTTGAATAAACAAACTATAAATATGTCGCTCACTCAGTGTTCACCAATATTGACAATATTGTTTGACACTGTATTGAACTTCTAACATCAGAGGAATTGTTTTTTTTGTTTACAACAAAATCTACATTGCATCATCTGCTAGACTGTATTCAGATATGCAGAAAAAGACACGTCAATTTTTTCAAGATTATTACACCTTCAGAGGATATATATATGTATAAAGTATCGTAAAAGACAAAAACATTCCCTACCTACGCAATAAAATACAAATGTATTTACAATCCTAAGATAAAATAGGACTATATTTTGATACGGGGGCTGCAAAACGTTCTAAAAGTTGACTTGTGTTTAGGTTAATCTTATACGGTGTTTTGGAAGACATACAATAAATCGATAACTCCTGATAACATAATGTCTACAACATCAGGTAAGTGTGGTAAGCAGAACAATAACCCATGTTATGGTGTACTGAATGCAAAGAATGTAAGATATGAAAAAATATTTCACCATTGAATACGTGTGATATTAGTCAATAAATTATTCCAATACAAACTCTGAAAGTTGCGTTTAAACATTCTAATATTCCTAATTAATGGAGTGGGAAAAATGCTGAGGCGTTATATACAGAAAAGGAGTATCTGAAACAAATATTCAGAAACTGTGTGTTTTTTTCCAAGAACTTGAAGCCAGTAAATAATTATATAAAGTCAAAGAGTAAGTAATTTCTGTTTACACACGCACATACACATTCAGCATTGAACTCAGCTATATCAGGTTACACATCTAGTATATTTCCTTTCAACCATCAGGTTGAATTCTCATGATTCATTTTGATTACCTTCTGTTGTTCTTCGATTTGTAGCGGTAAATAATTCCCCAAAATTATTAACCACAGCAATCATCACTCAACATTGGATGCTGACCACCACTGTTTAAGTCGACTTGTTTAGCTGAAGGCTTCCGGTCAAGCATCCCCGCCATTTGGTACTCCGTCGTGTCACGTGCGTGCACGATTACTAGCTAGCTAAGCATTCACCTCTACTCGCGATTTTATCCCGAAATATACTACGTACTTTGGACGACAAAATCTGGTCTTTTGCTTTACCATTTGGTACTCGAAGAACGAACACTAAAGAAGTTGTTGGTATAAGATCTTGCGTTAGTATAATCCGTACAACTCGCGAACGTCGATACCTGTAACCACCTAAAGATTTGTTTCTGCTAAAACTGATCTTTTCCTTTCTATGAATATCATAAGAAATCAAACCAGGGATGCTTACTAATAGCCACATTGATAAATATATTCTAATTTCTGCCCAGAAAGGTGTACAAACAGTTGATCACTCATAACACTGAATTAGGTGGCATATATGCTGCAAATTTTCAAAGGCTAAATATATGTAGATTTGCATTCGAAGTCAGCTACTATTCCGTTTTAATTGATCTTAAGTAGGAATGAAACTTATTTTGATTCATATCTAGTAAATTTTTGTGCTAAATATGGGTTCAGAATGCTTATACGGCTGATTGATTTGTATGAGTAATTGGTTACCAGTGACATGAACGACTAGTGAAAATTGTGAATTTTATTCAAACCACTCGAGTGCATTGGCGGCTCAGTGGTAGAATGTTCACCAACCACACATATGGTCTGGGGTTCGATCCCCGGCCACCGACGCACTCCTTTACCTCGCTAACCCCAATAGTAATAAGACCAGCAAAGAGAGAAGGTTGGGCATGAGGCTAGCAACCGAATCCCGTAAAAATAAACACCACTGCTACCGAAACATCCACCCTCCAGCTTGAAGCCCTGTGTTCCACTGGGAACGTAAAGGAATAGAATAAATAAATAAATAATATCCGAGTTTAGAAATCATTTTTCAGGTATTTGTCTAATAAACACATGAATACCATTTGGTCGCTATCAGTAACCAGTTTGTCTGTTTGACTCTTAGAGATTCTCATAATCCATGGGTAGCGTGAATACTGCCATAAAATGTATTCGCCACTAGTTATCTGAATTTAGTCAATCAGGAAGCCACACTTTGCAGTTCAAAGTATTTGAAAAGTTCTCAGACTTCTCAGGTACATTGAAATATCAGTGAAATTGGATTTCGACATATTCATGTCAATATGTCTGAATGGCTTAATTATATTTTGCATACTTTCAGTTTGACTTAATTTACACTTTGCTGGTATTGGCGTTTCTCAGGAGAATTGGCCAGTAATCTAGGAATCATGTTTCTTCTAACATGAGGAAGTCAGTGACAAGATTATCATTCCATTCAGAGGATGACTTACTCTCTCTTATTCGTAGATAAAGTCTGTAATGCATCACTTCGATTTGTGAACATATTGTTGCCCTAATCATTTGGAACAATTTGAAGTAAGATAGAAATTCTGATTACTATTTGACGAAATATATATACACAAATGAATTAAAAATTAAAGCAGTTTGGATTTGGCCTTGCATTTCAGTCGAATAAAAAACGAATGTGCACTAAGTAATTTAGTGGATAAAATTCAGAAATTTAAAAATATCTGTTTTGACAGGTTTTACCCTATAAATTTATCAAGAGCACATAAATTATATTTAAAACCTTCTTTTGTTCTAGTCCAATTCAAACGAGAACCTTCGTAAAGTTTATTCTCGGAAATATTTTTGGTAGTATGGATGTTTTTGG
Source organism: Trichobilharzia szidati (assembly GCA_944472155.2). Taxonomy (NCBI): domain Eukaryota; kingdom Metazoa; phylum Platyhelminthes; class Trematoda; order Strigeidida; family Schistosomatidae; genus Trichobilharzia; species Trichobilharzia szidati. The sequence continues at coordinate 230,749 of CALYDE020000723.1, forward strand.
AAAATGTAATCATATTTTTTAATATTTGTTTTATTGTTTTAGAAATTATAGAGACACTAAATAGATAAGAGTAAAACTGAAATGTAAATGTTATTAGTTTGTTTCGGCTGTACCGTTAAATTGTTCAACACTTATTAGTAAATAAATCCATTGGATCCCTTAATATCCACTGCTTTAAAAAAAATATAAGATAACTAATCCCATTCACAGTGTGTCGGTGGCACAGTGGTTAGGATGCTAGCCGACCCTGCACATGGTCCGGGGTTTGATCGCCTGCTGACGCACTCCTTTACCTCGCTAAACCAGTAATAGGACTTGTAAAGAGGGAAGGTTGGGCATGGGGCTAGCAAATCCATCCTGTAAAACTAAACACTGCTACAGAAACCTAAAGTTACTAGCTTGAAGCCCTATGTTCCACTGGGAACGTGAAGGAATAAAAAGAAATCCAAATCGCAAGTTGCAGTTAGTAATCATTTAATAAATTATTACTGTTATTATGCATACTGCTACATTTTCTATCTCTAAATAGTCAGTCTATGTCTAATCTGTTACAGAAGGAGAAAGATATTTCTGCCTACTATCAAAAGTATATGCAGAAAATTAAGGATTAGAAATTGTGTTTGAGGGGGAACAGTATTCATTTATCATTGATTTTTAAGAAGCAGAAGTGTACAGTGTGTGAATGGCTTAATCACATCTACTGTCCTTAAAAGCTCAGGTATAATATTGAAGGGAACGATATAGCAAACTTTCAGTTTTCAGAACAAGAGTATTTTGAGCGAACAATAATTGTTTGCGATAAATTCTTCCTCAGGCTCTACAGTAATAAATTCATGATTATTATTACTATAATACAAATAGCCAGCCATTAAAGGCATGTTAAAATTATGTCAGAAGTTGTATTGGGGTACGTGCATAATATGTAGTGATAGTTCACAGTATTTAATATTGTCAAATGAACGTAAATAAAAATGTGAAGTCGTCATTCAGAACATAAGATAAGATGTGAATAGACAAAAGGGTGACATAATATTAATGTTTTTATGGTCAACAGAATGTAAGTTTCACTCAGGGGTGGAGGTGAGTTATACTCAGTGGTGTTCGACGAAATTCATTACTACAAAATACATACAAACAAATACCAAAAATCGGGGAACATTGAATATAAGTTCAAGCGAGGGCCGACAGATATCAAGTATAGTGATAACATAAAGAGGTTAAATTGTGAACTGTAATAAAATACCAGAGACATAATAGGCTTAGTGTAAATTACAAAAGATTGACACATAATAAAGGTAATCGAGTAAAGTGGCCGAGGTAAAACGGAATAAGATGACATGAAAATATGGATGATTATGTCCCTGCTAACCTTAAACTAGGCCGGGGTAAATGGCTGATAAATCTGTTTGAGCCGCTACATTAGAATTTGGTTATATATGGTGTAAATGATGTTTTTGCATTTGTTGACAACATTAAAGATATAAGCATAGCAAACAAAATCATGTTATCGTTGGATGTAACGTCACTGTTTACAAACGTCCCCTTGATTGAAACAGTGGATTATACATGTGAACAAACTGCAGAGAGAAAAATAGATTTCGGGACCACACCTATGAAACTGAAAGAATTGTTGCTAAAATGTACTATGAATGTTCATTTTGTATTTAACAAGGAGTTTTACCGTCAAATAGATGGGTTTGTTATCGGTTCCCCTCTAGGTATTTTATCAGCTGACACTTTCCTAGCTAAATTAGACAATGGTCCTCTAGGAGAGGTGATAAAAAAAACTTGAATATTATTATTGTTAAGTAGACGATACATTCATCGTTTGTGACAATAACTTGGATAAACAAAATCTGAGGCAGGTCAATAATAATGTGCACCCGGCAATTAAATTCACTTGAGAAGAAGAAAATCAGGGAAGCATTTCTTATTTGGATACTCTTCTTACCAAAATACCAGCCGGCACGTTAAAGCGAAACATCTACAGAAAAGCGACATGGAACGGACAATTTACCCGTTTCCATTGTTTCATAAACGGAATTTGATTCGTTGTCTTAGTAATAGAGTAAGGCGCAAATGTACTGATGACTGTATTGAAGATGAAATCGAAAATCTTAGAAATAACGTGCTACAAAATGGTTACCTGTAATAAAATTATTTGTAATAGTAGTATTTTGCAATAACCAAATTACAGGAAATCACCCAACAACACAAAGAGGGATGAATTTAGGAATTTGTACTTGGCAGAATAATTTGTAATTCATATAATAAATATTAACAAACAACAGTAAGTATTTAAACAGTACAGTAATAGAAACTGTCAATCACCACAATACCCTACCAATTTTGTAAAGAAGTATATTTCCAAAAGAAGTGATAAAATTAAGTGTGATACGGTGAATAAGAAAAAGCTTTATTCAGGAGTACAGTTCAAAGGTGATATATGCAGTGATAAATTAAGCTGTAGGTTGATCAGATTTGTTGAAAGAACTGTTAGTGCTGCAGAACTACACATCAGTTTCTCAACCAGACCTTTACTGACGCAGTGTACTAAAGATAAATTACCAAAGATGGCCACAGCAATGTGTGTATACAAGTTCAACTGCTCATGTGGAGCTAGTTATATAAGTCGAATTCAGAGGGATTCATCTTTACGCGCTTGCGAACATGTTCCTGTTCGACTTGGGAAAAGTGTAACCAAATCAATAAACAGTACCCTTTCGTCTCATCTAGTAGATAGTGATAATAATGTATTTATAACTGTAGAGCCCGAGGAAGAATTTATCAAAAACAATTGTTGTTCGCTCAAAATAATGTTGTTCTGATCAAACTATGGGGATTTCACTTTCATTCATGAATAATCCTCATCCAGAAATTAATGAAAACGAAACACGTAGTTCAGCGAAAAGTCTCTTAAGTTACTTAAGTTACAACTTCAGTGAACTGAAATAACACCATCGCCAATTTGTTATAACTGATACTGAAGTGAATGAGAACCGTTGTCACTTTGTTCTGTCTACGCTTGCCTGATATGCTTATTTGCTCGTTGTGCCTTCCGATTCACTGAGCCACGCAAATATCAAAAGACAAAGGCTGGCCTGTGACTGTATATTGTATTAGGAAAACAACACAAAGTATTTATACATTTTCTTTACAACAATAAAGTCAGCCTCACAGCCGTGAGAAACGATTGATCGCATAATCAATCACAACATGCGTGAGAAATGATGATATACTATTTTATACGGGATCCTATCAATTTACTCAGCCCGAACTATACTAACTAACACGATGGTGGTCCCATCAGTGTATATACATAAATTTAATCGCTTCTGAGGAGCTATTTACATGGGTTGTACTCAGCGGAATTTATCTTCACGCACTTACAAACATGTACGTATTTAACTTGGAAAAGCGTTAACCAGGTTAATAAACAGTCCCAGCTTATTTAATCTAGTAGACTGTGAAAATCATGTCAAAATAGAAGTTGAATTTGTGTTCCCATATGGAATGCCAAACAATCTGTCAAAATGTGATGCGGTTACATCTCCTGGGCAGAGCTGAAGTTAGTGGGGTAATTAAGAATAAAACTACCCTATGCTTGCAAAAAAGTACATTCTTGCTTTGTGTTTACCTTGGCCTATTTTACGATCATCATGGACGTAATTATCTCATATCACATGTCTCGTTATATCCTTCTGCCTCTTAGCAATGTTTTCTCGGCCCTCCTTACTCCTTTCCAATCAGTTTCTTCCATACTGTTATTGCTATTTCATGCATGTAGACAAGAAATACGCAATTTAGAGTGAAAGTGACGTCATTTTATTTCACAGGTACTTATTAGCCGCAGACTACCTGAAATTGAAATAGTTAAAAAAACATGAAAATAACATATGAAAAGGAGAAGACCTCCAGCAAAGACTCTTTTCGGCGAATTCATTCACAGAGGTGTACAATCGCATTTATATACATTTATTTTTTTGGTGTGTGTACATGAGGTTTGTCAAGTTCAGATAATTAATTAGGTAATACAAGAATGATCTAATACAGAAACAACTTTAATTAGACAGCAACTAAAGTAAGATTGCGTTAGGAAGTTAGGTGATGTAATATAATTGACTAAAATGTTTCCACTTAGGTCAGGATAGCAACAGAGGTAATTACAGGTAGAGACTAAGTGGAGGTGGGGTAGAGAACGGTGTCATTTAAATTGGGACTAAAATTGAGCAAATAAATTGGATGACGTAACATAAATGACTAGAAATTGAGCGTTCGTTAAGTTAGTAACAGTAGTAATGAGGTGTAGAAATTAAATCGAGAGGGGGGTTGGAGAACAGGAAAGTTGAAAATGTAAAATATTACAAATGAAAAGACAAGATAATACTAGTAATGAAGAGACAGAAAGAAGTAGAATTTACCTAACAGGTATTAAGATAGGTTCCGTCTATTGCAAGTGTAGTGATTGAATGAACTTCTTCTGTAATCAGAGTTCAGGACTTAGCGAGTGAATTGCTATTGATTCTGCAGTTTGAAGAAGTTTGATTCGTACACTCTTGGGAAGACTGCTTTGTATTCTGTAGACAACTTTGAATTTTGTTTGGAGATTAGATTGGTGTTCGGAACCTGTCACTTGTTCTAAGATAGAGCTGCAGGGACATCATTTGTCTCTTTTGTAAAACCATGATGGTAAGTGTTCGGTGATATGTTTGGAAAGTGAACTCGTGGTACGGCCGACGTACCTGGCTCCACACGAGCAAGTGAATTGGTAGATACACATTGATGAGGCCAGCAGTGATAGCTTATCCTTCACGTTCATACGAATCATAGGTTTCGTGGAAAAGGTTAATCGTAGTTCAGCTGTGAAGAAGGTTCACTAAAGTGAACGGGACACTCAATTTTTCAGTGTTTCCGCAGATGAATCTCCACTGAATTGAAGGTTCTTGTAGAGGAGTTTTTTTCGAGGCGCTAAGCGTGGGCGGCTTTTGTGGTCTAGGATACATGGATTTTGCAATAAATCGTTCTGGATAACAATTCTTGACGAGGATTCCCCTGAGATTGTCCACTTTGTCTTCTATGGTATTCGGGGTGCAGATTCTGCGAACTCTGTAGCTGAGTGAACGGATCAGGTTTCGTTTGGTGTATAGAGATACCTAACTGTGAAAGTCAGTAAGCTATCGGTTCCACATCGACTTCCTGTAGATAGATCTTTTCAGTGTTCCGTCTTGTTCTCGCCTTGTTAGTTGAACGTCAAGAAGAGATATTTTGGAGTTACGCAATTTCTCTAACGTGAACTGAATTGGGGGGTGGCAGTTATTGTAGGAATCTAAGATGTAGTCTGGATTTTCTTCATTGTTGACAATAATGGAAGTGTCGTCGACGTATCTCTTGTAGAATTCGAAGGTATCGATCATTTTATTTAGGCATGTGTTTTCGAGTTTTGCCATGAAGAAATCCGCAAACAATAGGCCTAGTGGTGAGCCCATAGCTATACCATCCTTTTGGCGATATATTTTGTTGTTAAAAGAGAATTGAACATTCAGGGAACATCTCAGTAGGAGTTCTTTAAGACGCTCGGTGGGTATACCGATGTTTATTCCATTCTAGTGAATAAGCTCGCATATGTAGCATATTGTTTCAGTCAGTGGGACGTTTGTGAACAATGACGTGACATCTAATCAAATCATGGTCTTGTTGGATAAGTTGACGTTTTCGATCGAGTCGCTAAAGTCGAATGAATCTCGAATTGTGTAGCAAGAAACATATTTCTGTATTGGAGTGGTAGCAGGAGAAATGTCATAAACTGGGCCAGCCAAAATTTAAGCATTACAACTTTTATTTCATCTCATCATCATTTTCAAAGCAGATAACAATGCAGAGAAAACAGAAACAAAAGGGAAAATAATAAGGAGTCTTAGTTTTCAGGGATCCTTAACAGCCCAAGTAAGTTGTAGTCCATAAGGTTGCAATAAGCTCAGTCAGATGAAGTCAGTAATATGGATGATAATGCATTCAATGTAATGGAAATCGAAAGTCATTTTCCAAGTTAGTGAGAAATCAGTCATAATGCATATAACTCACACTCTAAAACTCATAATTTTTTTAATTAAAAATGCACTTAAAGGTCACTTATCTGTCTAATCCCATTTTATCCTATTTCCTTGATGACTGAACTTTTCCTGTATGCATTCAAAAAATGGTTGAAATCAACCAACTATTATTCCACCTTGTACTTATGTGGCGCGTGCTATTGACAAGAGTTTACAGGTAGTATGTTTTGTGTGTGACAGATTCTTGAATAACGGAGAAGTGGATTAAATTGCGAAGAGGTGAAGTGAAAGATCCTTATGAAACAGTAAAAAAGGGCATGAAAAGAAGACAAAAGACACAAAAAAACGAAGAACACTTGAAAATGGAAATTTCAGGGTAAGTATTCTGCATCTTGCCATGACTGTATATCATATACTAAATAAATAATTCTTCGACCAAATACTACCATATTCTCCTGTTACACTTTCACGTTCCCCAACGAAACGTAGGGCTTCAAGCTAGTGGCTTGAAGTTTCTGTAGTAGTGTTTATTTTACAGGATGGGGTTGCTAGCCTCATGTCCAACCTTTCCTCTTCACCATCATTATTTCTGGCTTAGCGAGGTAAAGGAGTGCGTTGGCCGGGGATCGTACCCCGAACCATGTGCATGGTCGACGAGCGTCCTAACAGCTATGCCACCAACGCTTGTACCGACACTTGTACCTGAATTCATTTTCTGATACAGCTGAGATTTGCTTTTAATGGCTATTGTATTCTAACATTCAGGAGTTTGTTTGCAGGGATTTTGTTAAATTAGAGTTTGACCGCAGATTGATATCAGTTGGAGAACCACAGAAAACTAGCAAGTAGTGGACAGCCCTTTCGACCTATTTTGGGACTTATGAGCAGTACGCACCCACCAGCGGGGTTCAAACCCAGGAGCTAATAACACTGATGAAATTATAACCATACAGCCTGAAGAAGTTATTGAAAAACAGTCTTTCGCTTCTCCTGAATATATTGTAGGGGTATTTAAATCCACCGAAATAATTTTTCATTTGAGTATACATCTGCTGATATAACAGGAAATATCTCTATTAGAACTTCTACACTTGTGATTGAGATATAAGGATGAATAATTAATATTTAGACTAAGATCTTTTTTAAAAAGGAGATTTGTGTAAATTTCGGTGTAGATTTCGTCACGAACCAACACTAGTTGGAGATCATTGAAAACTGGGGAACACTCACCAGCTGTTTCATTCTATCCTCTTAGCTATAAAATAATCATCGTTATTTTGAGGTTTCTTTCATGAGATCGCTGGAAGTTCTTCCAAGAAAATGAGTATTCTTCATACCTAACATAGAAATGAAACCTGAATACTGTTTTCGAATATAATACGCATAATACGGTCATTTTGCTTGGTATGTCACAATAATGTGGCATCACTTACTAGCTGGTAATGTTGCGTACACAGTGTTCTACTCATGGCTTGGAAAGTCATGTGTAAATAAATAATATTGTATCACTGTGGGAGGAATGAAACATACCTTTGAGATTATGGAATTTCGCACACTTGTTAAACAGGTGAAGTTACGCAATAACAGCCTCCGAATGACTTCGGACAACCAGTCGAACTTAAAGAAGATAGAAACTGGTAAATTTGATGAGGAATTGTAAATTCAACTGTACAAACCGCTTAATTTATATGAGATGATTCTCCTTTACCTTAAACTAACCTTAACTCTAAACCCAACGAAATTGGACAAATAGATTAGTAGCGAACCGTGAATACAAAACATGCACAGCATTCATAGTAACAACGTGAATGCTTACCTCAGGGTTATTCTGAAGGTTTTCTGTGGTGACAGCTATTCTGTACCTTGGCTGTTAAACAACACTGATCTCTGAATCTGATAGAAGTATGTGAATTGCCTTGCTTTCCCTAGACATAATTTCTAATAATAATAATAACTGTTTCTACCGTCCAGTCTAATCCCAATGCCGTTTTCGCTTCCAGACAGGTCAGTGCCTTCAAATAACTACTGACTTCTAAAGAGTAACTACCCATCAAGTAATCAGGTTCCAACAGATTGAAAATCTGATGTACCCATGTGATTAATAGCCTTCACAGATGTATAAATTTCCTCTCTACGGTTACGACAAAAGGATTTTATAGGTTTTTCTAAAGTTTAAGTAATCTTATCACCCTAAAGTAGTGGAACGATAAAGAAGAGTTACATCAGAATAGTGTGTAAGAGTCAATTTTTAATTTTTATTCATCTTCTGCTGTAAATGATTAGATCAGACATACACTAGACTTGAAATACATGAACTGTCTGTTATGCGTATACAAGAGACATCAGAAATCATAAATCTTGACAAGAATAAAACAAAACACTGAACTGACACCTTTTCAACCAGATTTTTATATTATGAAAAATATACATTAAAACACACTGTACAATAGTCGATTAGATAACATTTATCATCGTTTACAATCCAATCCAATCACTTCACAGGTTCTGTTCCAAAGCCATTTACTCTCTTCACTGTTTCTAAGAAGATTAGGCAGTTCTTTTAACTGACAATTTTTATAATACCCACCAGATACTAAATTGTCTGTAAGCACTGTGTACAATACTGTTTGTGCCATCTCCCATTGACTGGGAAATATTAGAGTGATTAGAAAATTAGCGATTTTCTGTTTCAAAAGAAATTAAAGCATAAACTGTTTTATTATTTATCATTCAAAAAAAAGTTAAAAGTTTTCCAATGGTTCTCTAACCGATGTCAGCTGATGATGAAATCCTGTAACCAATCAATCAAATCCCCACAAACCAATACTTTAATTACATAAAGTATGTTCGGTAAATGAAGTAATTCTATTGCTAAAGCAATCACAAATTCAAAATCTTTGAATATTTTCATTGCCTAACTGAAAAATATCCTTTTCAATAGGTTTGTTTCATAATCTGTGGTTTGAAATTCAAATTTATTATCTTAGTCAGTGGTCAAGTAATATGATAAAGACATTTCCAAATGCAATATGAGTGTACAAAAAAAATTAAATTATATTAAACCGGTTTAAGTTTGTAAACGAAATGATAATTTATACTTGCGTGTAAAATGCGGTTAAAATAAGTATTAAACATTTGGTGCTTATTCGTAATCAGCTGATATACGTTGGTGCAAGGGTAATGGGTGATACATTCCAAGGTTTCTACAGTCATTTATTAAGTGGCTAGTCTGAAAACGGTTTGCGTTAAAGTAGTGATAGTAAGGATGAAACGAATAGTTCATTAAAAAGAAATCGATAGGCGCCTTGGTTGACATGATGACATACAAATGGTGACAATACACTATAAGTAAGCTAAAGTATTTTTTAATTTTAGTGTAAATACGTTAGAAATGAATATTGGGTAGGTAACTAGAGAGACAGGTAGAAAGGAAGAGAGAGACAGAGAGAGCGGAGAAAACTCATAAAGCCCTACAATGAGAAAAGAGTGATCAGTTTCAACTGAATAAAAATGCCAATTAAATTTTTTTCAAAAGAATGGTTACTGAACAAAGAATACTCTTTTCGATAACTTCATCATCAGTTATATACAATTATATATACATTATTGTGAATGAATGAATTAGTGTTATTAACGACAATAATGTTGTTTAAATAACATCGAATCAATAATATTGATAGATTACAGTTCAATAGCATCAACATAACAACAAACTGAATGTCAGAAAAATTAGGAAAGATAGTAATAAAAATTTGTGAATTTATAGTCTCTACCGAAGACCAAGGCAGTAGTAATGGCTGAACTTGCTTCTTTTGCACACAAAGCGCTGGTTGTTTCGCGCGAATCGCGGTAGCCTTTGCTGTTTGGAGTATGCGGCACCTCGATGTTTTTGGCAATTTATTTGGTACCCGGGAGATGAAAGAGAAGCATTCTTCAACGGTGGCTTTGTGGCCGGTTTGGAGCAGGTGGTCAATATCGATGATGATGAAGTTATCGTAGAGAATAATCTTTGTTCAGTCACTAGTTTATCAATGGCTAGAGGAGGAATAACACCTCAAAACATAGTAAAAATGTAACAACAGAAGACAAGGGCCAGGCCACAGATCGTTTATTAAGGAAAATCAACACATATTTATAGATTTTAATGTACATTATTGTAGATTATTGTTAGCAGAAAATACAGTCTTTTGATTGGTTGTTTCTCACAGAAAGTTAACCTTGCATCTCTTTGTGGATGTGTCAGATCATCTATATGCTAACTGTATCTGCCTACGTAACGCCTTTGTTCTCATTTTCTCACCACCAATATTGGGGACACAAACATTGACGTCAATTACTGTCTACCAACCAGCTCTCACCACATAGATGCAGAAACGAAAACTGCGATTGGATAACCATTACCAATTAGAAGTCACGTGTGGATGGATTTCCACCAACGACAATAGTTGGGGTCGCGCTAAAATCACGAATTGGTAGAAGTTAGAATTCATGAGCCATTGAATCGGGTCCCAGTGGCTGAATGGTATACGAGCTTGCCTTGTAACCGGAAGGTCCCGGGTTCGAATCCCAGTGGGTGCGTACTGCCGATGATTCCCAAACTAGGATGAAACAGCAGCTGTCCAGTACTCCCTGGTTTTCTTACTTTGATGAAATTCTTTTTATAGTGAATTTGATTTCCTAGGGAATATTTTGATGTTATAATTTTGGAGGAATTCTCCAATCTTATCTAATGTAAGTGATTTGAATTGGTAAAATATTTGAACTCATTCTGTACATGTATCACAAACATAAAATATTGTATCAGACAATGATTTTTTTCAAAAATTCATTTGCAACTACGTTAGTTAGACTAATATGTGAATATTATATCTGTGGGTAAAGCTGAAGAAGAATTTATTGAATTTAGAAAATATCATATTTTATTGAATCACTATCCAGTAGCCTAACCCGTTACAAATTACTTTTTTATTTGTTATATTTTCAGACTTACTGAATATTTTTCATTCTAATGCAGTTGGTTACTTTCAGGCTAAAATACTACAAAGCACACAAACAAACGCACAATTTGGTACATTGTTAACTAGTGATGTAGCCTTTAGTATATTCTGAATATATTTCTTTATTGAAAAATTCCTCAGTTCACAATATTCGGATCACTGAGTAGAATAATGAGATTCCTGTTTCCGTCGTGAAAGTCAGAATTTTGAAAAAACAAAATAATTGAGCAAAGAATATCCTTTTCGATAATTTCCTCTTCTGGCTCTACAATTATATATGCATGTTTATATACATAGAATATTGTAGTATAGTAGTCAATAACAATATTAGTGTTTTTTAAATACTATCGATTTGTTAAGTGAGAACAATGAAATCACAGTTCCTTAAAGATACTTAAATTATAATTATAATAAAATAGAATAGCAAATAGAATATCAAATAAAAATTAAGGAAATTTCTACGAAAATTTGAGGATCATTAGAACCTAGATGGCCAAGGTAAGGACAATGTCTGAACTAGCTTCTTTTAGACACATAAATTAGTCTTCTTAATGTGGATCCCAATGGTCTCAGCAATATGTAGTAGACGAGGTTAAGATATGTTGGTATGTGGTAAATGACTTTGAAGGCCTCGCTGACATCTGTCTTGTGTTCTGCATCCACAAGATGAGATATAGTAGCGCTGCAAATAGATTTTGTTTGTCCCTTACCTAACCACGCAGGGTGATGTTCGAAAATTCGACGAAAAACATGCCTAATTGTACGGCCTATGTAAATGGCTCCACAGGAGCAGTTCAATTGGTAAATAAACACATGGAATAGGCAAAATTAGGCAGTTTATCTATACTCCCGAACGCAAAACATGGGTGGTTTTGAAGACACAGTGTAATTCAGCAGAAGGGAATGCTCTTTTTACCGCATTTCTAAGGCGTTGTGTTGGTATCTCGCTGATGTTATCTCCGAAGAACTGTATCTGTAAAATAAGGCCTTTTTAGGAACTGTTGGTACCTTGGGCTGCTTTGATTTTAGATTCATATTCTTATCAATAGAATTTTCTTCATAGCCGTCTGCACTCAGCAACCACTATTCTAGAATAAACTATGTATAAAAGCATATATATAATTGTAGAGCCAGAAGAGGAAATTATCGAAAAGAATATTCTTTGCTCAATTATTTTGTTTTTTATAGATGTCTGAAAGAATTTCGCAAGTCAATAGACTGTCTGCTCCACGTAGAATTTTTGTAAACAGATCTCCTCAAATGGTTGTCATTCTTTCTTAGGGGTTCGATTCACAGAAGGGACATGAGTTCCTTCAAGGTTGCAGATGCGCCTTGCTGACTGGTGAATGTCAACTAGCACGAAACCTAGGTCCAAGGCTTCCTGCCGATTGCCTCCAACTATATAATATCATCATATCAATGTGCACCACGATGGCGAGCTACCTAGAATGCTGGCCACATTACAAACCTGACTGATAGAATTCAGTCTGCACCAAAGAAAGAACTAGACACATCACACTAGTTACTAGTGTCCAATCAAACTACCCACTGCAGTCCTATAGGAGGTCAATTGCGAGCCCGAAGATCAAGGAGCTGAGGACAACCTGAAACGAGTGCATTGAAAGTATCACCTGTCCGCTTGCAACAGCCGCTGGTCAACACAGCTTAGACTGGCTGACAAAGAGGGAACGGGGGTGTATCGTTTGTCCGGCGAAAGAACACTTCCTGGAATTTAAACACCTAGGTCCACGTGAGAAAATCTTCAATGTCTTATAAGAAATCTTAACCTCGACATTCCTCACCTTATTATACCACTTCACACAGAAGATAGAGCGCAGACACCTATGATCAAAGACAGCTAATGTTTTCATGTCTTCCACTCTCAATGGCCATAAAGGAGGACGGAGCGGACTGATAAGCAGTACACACACCCTTTGGTCGATAGTCGGATATCACGTCTACGCCAGAGACGGCGTAAACTGGCATATGCGAAACTAGCTCTCTGTATTCGTACTGAGATTTCGTCGGAGATCAACCCGTTGGGGCTGATGGTAGTTCCCAAGTAAGTGAAGCGGTCAACGTGCTCTACCACTTCACTCCCTATTTCTAAACTAGGAGTCAGTGTAGTCCAGTCCTGTAACATCATCTTACATTTGGCGGGAGCGAATCGCATGCCAAACATACGAAGATTGCAGCTCGAGGTGTTCATAAGACTGTATTTTGTCAGCGTCCTCGTCTAGAAGGACTACATCGTCTGCATATTCTAAGTCAACGAGATTATTCATAGCCTGGTAGCAAGTCAATCCCTGAGTCTCTGAAGTGAGTTAGGGTTAAGTCCATTAGTACGTGTATGATGAAGTTGATTAGAAATGGGGATATTGGGCATCCTTGACGGACGCCGCTAGTCGTCACCACTTCAGATGACAACTCGCCGTAAGCCCTCACCTGGCTGCTTGAGTACGAGTATAGTGCCTTGTCGAGATCGTTATATTGTTTTAGGGGATTATTTACTATGTTCGGAATTTTGTACTGTGTAGTTGGGTGTAGGCGATTTAAGATGCGATTCAGTTTAAATAATGGGGGAGGACGTTGGAGCAGTTTCGTTTATTTTATCGTCATGACTAAGTATTTTATCTTCGTCTCGCATTGATGATTAATTATGCTTTTCATTTATGTTGAAGGTCACTGGGTTTTGGCTTTATGTAACGTATCATTAACGCAGGCTTAATTAACCTTTTTTATTGGGCTTGAACGATAGCAAACATCATTATAATTAGAAGAGAGAAGGAAATAATGAGTACACAACTTCACATTTAATTACTCATACCAAGTTTAATTGGCTAAATTAAATATTACATATAAATAATAAAAATACAGCTAAAGCCAAATTATTAAAGTAGTTCTCTTATTGCAGACGGATAAATTATAGTGTACAGTGGAGGAAGTGTTCCATTTTTTGTTGACTACCACCAGCTAACTTTGGGGAAATCTGGTAGACTGTTTATTGAACGAACGAGCAGGAGCGAACCCAAGTATTTTTTGCACGTTCTACAAAAGAGGATATTAAAATATTATGTAGTTAACAAATCTCAAAGCGTAGTTTCATTCCCGACGTGTAACGTATGTCCACCTGACAACCGATTTGTTTCTTAAAAATAAAAAAAATTTGGCGGGGTATTTCATAGACGAAGCTCATGTGCAAATGCAAGAAAATATACTACAAAACCCATTGTGTAATTGTTCTACTAAGATCGGACAACTATTCTCAAAAGCCGAACCAGAAAAGCAATTTATTAGTCTAAAACAGGTAACATATATTAGGATCAGATACTTAACGCGGTGATATCTCCCTAGTTGGCTGGACCGAGTGAATGAACAACCTGACGTAGTACAAGACGAAGTGAATGCCTGACCGCACATCATCGACAACCCCAGTCGGCTGAAATGGAGATGAATCTTGCACAAAAGTATAGCATTCCAAAATGCCACACTTTATGTATATCAAACAAAAACCACGAAAGAAAAAAAAGATCAAAAAAGTATAAGTAGAAAAAGTGCAGAAATAACAAGAAAAAAGATGTCTGCTTGTATTCGACATAGAACTTTGCACCGATGTGCGGCAGTTCAAGTCGCCACACTCCCTTCTTGTAGCACACAAAGCAAGAGAAGAAAGTAGGAGAAATGCATAGTATAGACAGTAAACAGAGGTATGAAGCAAAAAGAATAGTAATATCAAAGAACAACATAGTTTAATTGGAAATCATAAGTCACAAGGAGTGGATGCATCTGCGCCATTGAGAACGATTTTGAGCCATATCACCAATTGTTTCCAACCACTGGGTTTTACCGTCCCGAGGACCCCAACCAGGAAGTCTACACCTCCCTACGTGGCTTAGACTAACTGTTGTAGATTTCATTGACTGATGAAGCCATGTTTTGGTTTGACCATCGCTAGCTCTTTTCCAGCCTGACCCTATATCAGCTAACATTGTCCGTCGAGGAAGGCGATGACTAGGCATACGTAACACATGTCCTAACCATTTCAGTCGATGTAATTTCACAGCCTCGTCGATTGATTTCCCCGCCTTACCTAGCACTCGACGCCTAACCTCGACATTCCTCACCTTATTATACCACTTCACACAGAAGATAGAGCGCAGACACCTATGATCAAAGACAGCTAATGTTTTCATGTCTTCCACTCTCAATGGCCATAAAGGAGGACGGAGCGGACTGATAAGCAGTACACACACCCTTTGGTCGATAGTCGGATATCACGTCTACGCCAGAGACGGCGTAAACTGGCATATGCGAAACTAGCTCTCTGTATTCGTACTGAGATTTCGTCGGAGATCAACCCGTTGGGGCTGATGGTAGTTCCCAAGTAAGTGAAGCGGTCAACGTGCTCTACCACTTCACTCCCTATTTCTAAACTAGGAGTCAGTGTAGTCCAGTCCTGTAACATCATCTTACATTTGGCGGGAGCGAATCGCATGCCAAACATACGAAGATTGCAGCTCGAGGTGTTCATAAGACTGTATTTTGTCAGCGTCCTCGTCTAGAAGGACTATATCGTCTGCATATTCTAAGTCAACGAGATTATTCATAGCCTGGTAGCAAGTCAATCCCTGAGTCTCTGAAGTGAGTTAAGGTTAATTCCATTAGTAAAGAAAAGAAAAAGAAGATGAAGGTCCAGTGCAACTGGTCTGACAAAATTTCCAAAATAAGCGAAGTCACCAACACAATCAACCATTTCACGGTATATCACCAAACACCTATGATGAAATTGAACAACAGTGGTCACAGCGAGCATTCCTTAGGGACATCACTGGTTGTCATCATTTCAGACAACAACTCTGGTGGTTATGCTTTTGCACGCTTACGTTATTTTGTCCGAGTGCTTTCATTAGTACAATGAAAATTCTCAGTATTTCTTTCACGACCAAATATTTCCAGAGAACCTTGCAGTCAATGGAGTCGAATTCCATCTCTAGGTCAAGAAGTATGGTGATTTTTGGACGTCGGTCAGCACTCTTTTCTCCTAAATTTGTCACAGAGTGAAGATATGATCAATAAACCCTATTCTTCGTCTAAGGCATACCTGGCTTACCCGGATTTGTTTCTCCCGAACAGGATTTCATCTGAGCATCACGATCGAACCTAGAACTTTAGATAGCATAATAATCGAGTTAATTACCCTGTAATTATCACGGGAAGACCTGTCACTCTTCTTATAAACTCGTACACTGATGTAGCGTTATGAGAGACAATTTCTAACTAGTAATGTAAATTGTCAGGCGAGATTATAAGAACCATACATTGGACAGACTAGACATAAGCCGGTAATAAGTTTGAAATACTTTTCCGTATTCGAAGAACAACCTAAACCGATTTACAAGTGATGTTTTTGACATATTTTCTAGTTACAAATTGATGAGAAGTTTGAAACCATGGAGGGGTAAAACTGAAAGTCACGAAGGGGAAACTTTCACACTACAATTGTATGAGTATTCACTTAGAATTTTACGAAAACTGACTTAAAAAGTTTAATATTATTAATCCAATGGAAAAAAAAGAAATCAGTTTAAACAAGACCAGAACTTGCGAAGTGAAAATTGTTTTATTAGCAAAAAAACGACTGGGAATTTGTGTCGAGAAATAGCCAATTCTAAAAGTATAATATAGGCTAATAAAAACAACTATAAATGCGGAAATGAAATCATTTTTGAATCATCTACAGAGTAACGTGGCAAATAATATAGATAAGGGTGTTAGCTTTGATTGTGTCTATACAAATGAATACAATTACGCTTAAGACATTTTTCTTTGAAATACTTTAATGATTAAACATTCTATATAATTAGTATTCTTAACTCATATGAACTGTGGTCAAGATTTAACAGAATAGTTCTAAAATAATTGGGCGCCGAGTGAGAAGTGGACATTTGTAAAATCTCAGCGAAATTGAAATAAGTAATTCCAACGTTTCGTTCGGCAAACTGCTCCGAACTTCTTCAGGGAAATTAATCAAAATTAACATAACAGATGTTTGTAAATAAAAAGGACATCTCTTGTCTTTTAAAAACTTTGTCCAATCCCATGAGTCATGAAACAGTCATCAAAACATAATAAACAAAATTGTATGAGTGGTGATCAAAATTTGACCTCAGACTTACATGTATTGATCTACTCTTGTTAAACACTTTAAACAGAGTGTACTTATAGCTCATATGATTGGACAAAGATTTTAAAAACAAGAGATGTCCTTTTTATTTATAAACCTCTGTCATGTTAATTTCGATTAATTTCCCTGAAGAAGTTCGGACCAGATTGTTGAGCGAAACGTTGGAATTACTTATTTCAATTTCGCTGAGATTTTACAAATACAACTTTTACAAATCTCTAGTATTCTTAATTTTGATATTTGAAATATATCATGCATAATATTTTTGACACTTGTCCATCGAATAATGAGTCGTAACTTTCGATTACTAGATGAAATCAATCATTTCCGAGGAGAGACACAGCAATAAAAAGGGCTAATATTTACAACAACAACCACAAAAATTACCTGTCGAATTGACATAGTGCATAAAATGTACACGAAAACGAAAGAACCATCTGTGAAATCATTTCCCGGAAGATTTCGATGCGATAATCCTTGGATCCATGATAATGGGACAAAGGGCAATTTAGCTACAACACGACCATCAAACCTAGGAAAAATATACCAAACCAGTGAAAAATTATACACTATAAACAGATATTTTATTAAATATAACACAAAGAAAACACTGGTAAAAGCATGTATCACGTATGATGGAAGTTAGACTGCACAGGAGAGGTATGTTGAAAAAAAGGCTATGCTAAGTAATATCAATCATAAAATTTACTAGAATGAAATAGATCTCAAGATATATCTGTCCAAAGAAACAGATACTTCCTTACTTTAACTAACCAGGGGTAGGTCTGCACGACTAGAGTACATAAAACTTTTGATTAATTGACACAAAAACTAGCCATCACAACCACAGTGTTACTAAGGATATATTTAATCACTGTCCTTAATATTATTTCATGTCTTCATATTACTTTAACACAAGGTATTATATAGATTGTGAATATTACAATATGCAGCAGAATTAAATAAAGAGATATGCGGAATTTTGTTTTGATGGTTTCTTGGGCACTGTGATAGAGTATAATTCCATTGTGGATAACATTTATTTTGATAGTCTCACATGGTTATACAGTAATATTTACTGATGACATTTCGAGGACAACTTATTGCTCATAATCATATCAAGGTACTCACACAACTTTCCTACTTTGTTTATATAATTCCATTATTTTCCATATTTCCGGTATGAATGATGAGCCATTCCGATTGCATGTGCTGGGTGTAGATTCTATAAACAAAGATTCAATAATCAGTCTCTCTCCACCTACCTATATTACTTTTTAGAATTTAGACTTTGTCCCACCCACCCTATTGCGTGATTGTGCGTTAATGCATGCAGTGCAGTGTAGTGCTGAGTTTTTCTTTAAATTACTTATCTTTGAGGGGTCAATCATTCCGCTCTTAGCTAAATTCGTATGTTCTGATAATCTGACTACGTCCGATCTACTAGTTCGACCCTATGTAGTTGACCTAACTCACTGTCATTGCAGGGTATTTCGTAAATTATATTTTGTCTAATTGGGTCAATAGGGTCCTCAGGTGTCCCTTCCTTATATGGTAAAACTGTAGATGTCTTATATTCTGTCTTATTTGTGTTATAACTATCAGTTTCATTAGTATTTTTATTTTGCTGTTGACCTTTTTTGATCCTCCTAATGAATTTTATAGGATAGTTATTTAACACCATTCCTTACTAGGGTTCCTCCTAAAGCAGGGATTAAGGTGACATTTAAACCTGCAAACTTACTCGTGGACAAGCTCTGTTAGGCTTAAGGACGCTGTTGACCCAATTAGATATTATAATAATGTAATTTATAAAACACTTTGCAATGACTGTAAGATCAACTACATAGGGTCGAACTAGTAGATCGGACGTAGTCAGATTATCAGAACATACGAATTTAGCTAAGAGCGGAATGATTGACCCCTCAAAGATAAGTAATTTAAAGAAAAACTCAGCACTACACTGCACTGCATGCATTAACGCACAATCACGCAATAGGGTGGGTGGGACAAAGTCTAAATTCTAAAAAGTAATATAGGTAGGTGGAGAGAGACTGATTATTGAATCTTTGTTTATAGAATCTACACCCAGCACATGCAATCGGAATGGCTCATCATTCATACCGGAAATATGGAAAATAATGGAATTATATAAACAAAGTAGGAAAGTTGTGTGAGTACCTTGATATGATTATGAGCAATAAGTTGTCCTCGAAATGTCATCAGTAAATATTACTGTATTACTATGTGAAACTTTACCAAAATAAATGTTATCCATAATGAAATTCTTCGTAGATAAATAATCAATCTTTTTTACTCCAGTTGACAACTTAAGTGAAACTATTTTTATAACTCAGTAATCTATACGGAGCCTCTTCATTGGTCATACGGTGATTCTATTAAACACCAAGCCATTAAATCCTTACTATTCATAACTTTTCATAATCCTGATTAACGATAATGCAAGAGGAAAACAGCAAAGGTTTGTATAAATGGGGAATAATTAATTTTATGAAAATTCATCAACAGCTATTATTTGATGTAGTGTTGGCTATACGCCTAGGAGAAACCTGAGTGAACGAGATAGTACTTAAATTTCTAAAGTCCCTGTCTACTCTAGAAGTAAAGGACACTAGTTACCTATTTGTTTGGCTGGAGGTACAAAACATAGTATAGATGTAACAACAGAAGACAAGGGCCAGGCCACAGATCGTTTATTAAGGAAAATCAACACATATTTATAGATTTTAATGTACATTATTGTAGATTATTGTTAGCAGAAAATACAGTCTTTTGATTGATTGTTTCTCACAGAAAGTTAACCTTGCATCTCTTTGTGGATGTGTCAGATCATCTATATGCTAACTGTATCTGCCTACGTAACGCCTTTGTTCTCATTTTCTCACCACCAATATTGGGGACACAAACATTGACGTCAATTACTGTCTACCAACCAGCTCTCACCACATAGATGCAGAAACGAAAACTGCGATTGGATAACCATTACCAATTAGAAGTCACGTGTGGATGGATTTCCACCAACGACAATAGTTGGGGTCGCGCTAAAATCACGAATTGGTAGAAGTTAGAATTCATGAGCCATTGAATCGGGTCCCAGTGGCTGAATGGTATACGAGCTTGCCTTGTAACCGGAAGGTCCCGGGTTCGAATCCCAGTGGGTGCGTACTGCCGATGATTCCCAAACTAGGATGAAACAGCAGCTGTCCAGTACTCCCTGGTTTTCTTACTTTGATGAAATTCTTTTTATAGTGAATTTGATTTCCTAGGGAATATTTTGATGTTATAATTTTGGAGGAATTCTCCAATCTTATCTAATGTAAGTGATTTGAATTGGTAAAATATTTGAACTCATTCTGTACATGTATCACAAACATAAAATATTGTATCAGACAATGATTTTTTTCAAAAATTCATTTGCAACTACGTTAGTTAGACTAATATGTGAATAATATATCTGTGGGTAAAGCTGAAGAAGAATTTATTGAATTTAGAAAATATCATATTTTATTGAATCACTATCCAGTAGCCTAACCCGTTACAAATTACTTTTTTATTTGTTATATTTTCAGACTTACTGAATATTTTTCATTCTAATGCAGTTGGTTACTTTCAGGCTAAAATACTACAAAGCACACAAACAAACGCACAATTTGGTACATTGTTAACTAGTGATGTAGCCTTTAGTATATTCTGAATATATTTCTTTATTGAAAAATTCCTCAGTTCACAATATTCGGATCACTGAGTAGAATAATGAGATTCCTGTTTCCGTCGTGAAAGTCAGAATTTTGAAAAAACAAAATAATTGAGCAAAGAATATCCTTTTCGATAATTTCCTCTTCTGGCTCTACAATTATATATGCATGTTTATATACATAGAATATTGTAGTATAGTAGTCAATAACAATATTAGTGTTTTTTAAATACTATCGATTTGTTAAGTGAGAACAATGAAATCACAGTTCCTTAAAGATACTTAAATTATAATTATAATAAAATAGAATAGCAAATAGAATATCAAATAAAAATTAAGGAAATTTCTACGAAAATTTGAGGATCATTAGAACCTAGATGGCCAAGGTAAGGACAATGTCTGAACTAGCTTCTTTTAGACACATAAATTAGTCTTCTTAATGTGGATCCCAATGGTCTCAGCAATATGTAGTAGACGAGGTTAAGATATGTTGGTATGTGGTAAATGACTTTGAAGGCCTCGCTGACATCTGTCTTGTGTTCTGCATCCATAAGATGAGATATAGTAGCGCTGCAAATAGATTTCGTTTGTCCCTTACCTAACCACGCAGGGTGATGTTCGAAAATTCGACGAAAAACATGCCTAATTGTACGGCCTATGTAAATGGCTCCACAGGAGCAGTTCAATTGGTAAATAAACACATGGAATAGGCAAAATTAGGCAGTTTATCTATACTCCCGAACGCAAAACATGGGTGGTTTTGAAGACACAGTGTAATTCAGCAGAAGGGAATGCTCTTTTTACCGCATTTCTAAGGCGTTGTGTTGGTATCTCGCTGATGTTATCTCCGAAGAACTGTATCTGTAAAATAAGGCCTTTTTAGGAACTGTTGGTACCTTGGGCTGCTTTGATTTTAGATTCATATTCTTATCAATAGAATTTTCTTCATAGCCGTCTGCACTCAGCAACCACTATTCTAGAATAAACTATGTATAAAAGCATATATATAATTGTAGAGCCAGAAGAGGAAATTATCGAAAAGAATATTCTTTGCTCAATTATTTTGTTTTTTATAGATGTCTGAAAGAATTTCGCAAGTCAATAGACTGTCTGCTCCACGTAGAATTTTTGTAAACAGATCTCCTCAAATGGTTGTCATTCTTTCTTAGGGGTTCGATTCACAGAAGGGACATGAGTTCCTTCAAGGTTGCAGATGCGCCTTGCTGACTGGTGAATGTCAACTAGCACGAAACCTAGGTCCAAGGCTTCCTGCCGATTGCCTCCAACTATATAATATCATCATATCAATGTGCACCACGATGGCGAGCTACCTAGAATGCTGGCCACATTACAAACCTGACTGATAGAATTCAGTCTGCACCAAAGAAAGAACTAGACACATCACACTAGTTACTAGTGTCCAATCAAACTACCCACTGCAGTCCTATAGGAGGTCAATTGCGAGCCCGAAGATCAAGGAGCTGAGGACAACCTGAAACGAGTGCATTGAAAGTATCACCTGTCCGCTTGCAACAGCCGCTGGTCAACACAGCTTAGACTGGCTGACAAAGAGGGAACGGGGGTGTATCGTTTGTCCGGCGAAAGAACACTTCCTGGAATTTAAACACCTAGGTCCACGTGAGAAAATCTTCAATGTCTTATAAGAAATCCAATCAGGCCCCTGAAAAGCAGTAAATTCAAGACACACAGCCATACCTGAAGCATTGAGAAATCAAAAATTCAAACCAACACTCTGCATCTGAAAGAAGGTTGCTCAATCTTTGTCTTCATCACCACCATCATAACCAGTTTATTCTCACCATTATTATTGCTTAATTTGTTATCAACCAGACTTTCTGTTTATCTTCTTAATTTATTCCCCAATCGCATTATGTAACGTCGCCTACCTATTCATCACATTTTGACTTCTGACCAGAAATAGTTCCGCAACTTTCCCACCCCTTTGTTCTATATTCAATAATATACAGTCTAGTTGATGACATCGAAAAGACAACATTTGCTTCCGTGCAATTGTGTTTCCGTTGTTCCCATGATTAATAAGCAAATTCCACAGCAGACTTATTTCTCTACAATAATAAGACTGATTAATTAAGGAAGAATATTCTTTGCCATCTACTTATTAATAGCTTCTACAATTATGTATATTATAGCAATAAGTAAAGAAACATTCTTAACAACAACAAAATTAGTGCTTTGAATCACATCACATCAACAGCATCGACACATCCCATTGAAGAAGCATCAGTAAGGGAGAGAGAGATAATGACCATTAATAAAACACTAAGTCGAACATCAGATAAATTAAGGAAGGTAATACAGAACTTATGCATTTAGAAGCCCGAGAGAAGGCCAGGACAGTAGTAGTAGTAGTAGTAGTAGGACCTGTTTCCTCTTCTACACACACAGCTCCAGTTCATGTGAGCGAATTGCAACGGCCTCTGTCTATTTGGAGTGTTTGGTGTCTAGAAGCCTTTGGTAGTTTATTCGATAACCAGTAGATGAAAGCGGAAGATTCTTCAATGTTAAATATGGGGCCTGTTGTGGTTTAGGTGGTTCAACATAGAACTGTTGATGGTTTTATTAGCGCCTTTATTTAACTGTACTGTTAGGTGTTCCCGAGTAGGAAAAATTAGGTTCCACAGGGGCATGGTTTCAAACTTCTCATCAATTTGTAACTAGAAAATATGTCAAAAACATCACTTGTAAATCGGTTTAGGTTGTTCTTCGAATACGGAAAAGTATTTCAAACTTATTACCGGCTTATGTCTAGTCTGTCCAATGTATGGTTCTTATAATCTCGCCTGACAATTTACATTACTAGTTAGAAATTGTCTCTCATAACGCTACATCAGTGTACGAGTTTATAAGAAGAGTGACAGGTCTTCCCGTGATAATTACAGGGTAATTAACTCGATTATTATGCTATCTAAAGTTCTAGGTTCGATCGTGATGCTCAGATGAAATCCTGTTCGGGAGAAACAAATCCGGGTAAGCCAGGTATGCCTTAGACGAAGAATAGGGTTTATTGATCATATCTTCACTCTGTGACAAATTTAGGAGAAAAGAGTGCTGACCGACGTCCAAAAATCACCATACTTCTTGACCTAGAGATGGAATTCGACTCCATCGACTGCAAGGTTCTCTGGAAATATTTGGTCGTGAAAGAAATACTGAGAATTTTCATTGTACTAATGAAAGCACTCGGACAAAATAACGTAAGCGTGCAAAAGCATAACCACCAGAGTTGTTGTCTGAAATGATGACAACCAGTGATGTCCCTAAGGAATGCTCGCTGTGACCACTGTTGTTCAATTTCATCATAGGTGTTTGGTGATATACCGTGAAATGGTTGATTGTGTTGGTGACTTCGCTTATTTTGGAAATTTTGTCAGACCAGTTGCACTGGACCTTCATCTTCTTTTTCTTTTCTTTACTAATGGAATTAACCTTAACTCACTTCAGAGACTCAGGGATTGACTTGCTACCAGGCTATGAATAATCTCGTTGACTTAGAATATGCAGACGATATAGTCCTTCTAGACGAGGACGCTGACAAAATACAGTCTTATGAACACCTCGAGCTGCAATCTTCGTATGTTTGGCATGCGATTCGCTCCCGCCAAATGTAAGATGATGTT
>CALYDE020000723.1:255853-279147 GCA_944472155.2 Trichobilharzia szidati
GCTTGAAATCCTTGCCTAATTGTACCTATCTATCTGTAATATTAGGCAAAGCTGTTTGAAAGACACCTCAACTGACACATAGTCCCAGCATACTCTACTCTAAAGCATACCAATCGTAGTCTGGCCGTCGAAAATCGCGTTGGCTGTTCCCTTGAATACGTACAGTTCTGTCCTACACCTGTGAAGGCTTGTGTCCAAGCCAAAGATGTCTAGTGTTTCCGTATGTTTCGATAATCTAATCCCTATTTTCGTAGGATTTCTTGCATCTGCCGGTGATATCATGCAAAGTATTTTTCAAATGCAAAAGGTCCAGTCTAAATTGTCACCTTGGAATAATAACTTTGGTTGCTTGAAAGTGTACTGCGAAATCGCCCTAGTGGCTTGCACATCGTTTACTGTTTGTAAGCACAAGGATTTGTCTTATAAGGCTAGGTGTGGTCAGTCCGTAAAATGGTGCAATGGGGGTAAACAACTATTGAGTAACATCTGTTTGCAAGTCAAAATTGCAAGAGATTATGCGATACAGTGACACCTTAAGCCACTAGATATGTTTAAGAATCAGATTTGGACAAAACAATGGGAAGATATGTTTGTGAAACACGTGTCGAGCATTTTTGTCACACATTTACTTGCCAAATACACTTATATGAATGTTAATAGGTTAAAGGATCATAACTAAATTCAGTTGGTCCAAATCACAGGTGAACACAAACAAGTTAACATATAAGTAACTCTTGGTCTTAAAATTAAATTAAAGTGGCGAGTTTTCAACACAAAATAGATCTAAACCTTCCGTGGTAATGCTATATATAAAAATATACATATATATGTGTTAAATAGGTGTTAGCATTAGGTAAGGTCAGCTTTGTATTTCCCAGATGAACTGATATGATTTGTTATGGAAAATACACACTAGATCATAGGAAGAATTAAAAAGTTAGTTGGAGCGATTTTGATATATGCCCTGTTGTTCTGATATACGTAGAACAATGGGTCCTCCTTATATATATGTCACCACACGTATATACACGGTAACAAAAGTAGTAAAACGTAATTTCATCGTCCAAATGCTGTGGACTCTGCAGTAAATACTAAGTTTTGTCTCCTGTAGAATTATGATTTCTTCTGTACATGTTCGACAAATTGCAGCTTTCTTTGATAGTTGGGATTTGAAAATCACTCTTGGGTGTTAAAGTAATATATATATATGCATATATATGCATCTTGTATAATGCTTAATCAACTTCAAATAGTAATTTTCTAAAGTTTGGTTTGTAAGGGTTTGTTATGTTTTACGAGTTGATCACGGACTGATATCAATTAGAGAACCATTGAAAACCAGGGAGTACTGGAAAGCTGCTGTTTCATCCTAGTTTGGGAATCATCGGCAGTACGCACCCACTGCGATTTCAACCCAGGACCTTCCGGTTACAAGGAAAGCTCGTATAACATTCAGCCACTGGGACCCGATTCAATGGCTCATGAATTCTAACTTCAAATAGTAATGGTTATCCAATCGCAGTTTTCGTTTCTGCATCTATGTGGTGAGAGCTGGTTGGTAGACAGTAATTGACGTCAATGTTTGTGTCCCCAATATTGGTGGTGAGAAAATGAGAACAAAGGCGTTACGTAGGCAGATACAGTTAGCATATAGATGATCTGACACATCTACAAAGAGATGCAAGGTTAACTTTCTGTGAGAAACAACCAATCAAAAGACTGTATTTTCTGCTAACAATAATCTACAATAATGTACATTAAAATCTATAAATACGTGTTGATTTTCCTTAATAAACGATCTGTGGCCTGGCCCTTGTCTCCTGTTGTTACATCTATACTATTTTTTGTACCTCCAGCCAAACAAATAGGTAACTAGTGTCCTTTACTTCTAGAGTAGACAGGGACTTTAGCAATTTAAGTACTATCTCGTTCACTCAGGTTTCTCCTAGGCGTATAGCCAACACTACATCAAATAATAGCTGTTGATGAATTTTCATAAAATTAATTATTCCCCATTTATACAAACCTTTGCTGTTTTCCTCTTGCATTATCGTTAATCAGGATTATGAAAAGTTATGAATAGTAAGGATTTAATGGCTTGGTGTTTAATAGAATCACCGTATGACCAATGAAGAGGCTCCGTATAGATTACTGAGTTATAAAAATAGTTTCACTTAAGTTGTCAACTGGAGTAAAAAAGATTGATTATTTATCTACGAAGAATTTCATTATGGATAACATTTATTTTGGTAAAGTTTCACATGGTAATACAGTAATATTTACTGAAGACGTTTCGGGCACAGTTTATTGCTCATAATCATATCCAGCCACTCATAGAACTTTCCTACTTTGTTTATATAATTCCATTATTTTCCATATTTCCGGTATGAATGATGAGCCATTCCGATTGCATGTGCTGGGTGTAGATTCTATAAACAAAGATTCAATAATCAGTCTCTCTCCACCTACCTATATTACTTTTTAGAATTTCGACTTTGTCCCACCCACCCTATTGCGTGATTGTGCGTTAATGCATGCAGTGCAGTGTAGTGCTGAGTTTTTCTTTAAATTACTTATCTTTACGGGGTCAATCATTCCGCTCCTAGTTAAATTCGTATGTTCTGATAATCTGAATACGTCCGATCTACTAGTTTGACCTATGTAGTTGACCTAACTCACAGTCATTGCAGGGTGCTCGGCGCTCCTCACCGGGTTGACTGTCCATTGGATGACAGTCTAGGGGAGATGGCTAAACCCTGATTTCAAACCTCCAACGACTGGCGTATGAAGCTCACTGGAGCTCACCGGCGGACGTATGGACAAAGGGCTTGTTGGATGTCCTGGATGTCTGGCCCCATTCAAAAAGGCGTATGAATCGAACTCCAGTCACCGGCTGCCAATGGATAGTGGACTCCCCACTCCACTCCTACTGCCTTGTAGGTCGCACTTGGTTGTGTAAAGGCTAGAGCTGCACTCTCAAACAAAAGGCCGAGCGATTCTGGGGACATCACTCGTACCAAATTCCCACGAAACTTGATGAACACTCTTTATAAGATCGCCGCGCCTGGGCAGCGATGATTCGAGATGTTCATGAAGCCGGCTCATCCTCCCGTAGGAGATAGCGAAAGTAAAGTAAAGTAAGTAATGGAATTAACCTTAACTCACTTCAGAGACTCAGGGATTGACTTGCTACCAGGGAATAATTTCGTTGACTTAGAATATGCAGACGATATAGTCCTTCTAGACGAGGACGCTGACAAAATACAGAGTTTTCTGGACAACTTGAGCTGCAACCTACGAATGTTTGGCATGCGATTCGCTCCCGCCAAATGTAAGATGATGTTACAGGACTGGACTACACTGGCTCCTAGTTTAGAAATAGGGAGTGAAGTGGTAGAGCACGTTGACCGCTTCACTTACTTGGGAACTACCATCAGCCCAAACGGATTGATCTCCGACGAAATCTCAGTACGAATACAGAGAGCTAGTTTCGCATATGCCAGTTTACGCCGTCTCTGGCGTAGACGTGATATCCGACTATCGACCAAAGGGCGGGTGTACTGCTTATCAGTCCGCTCCGTCCTCCTTTATGGCTGTGAGAACTAGCCATTGAGAGCAGAAGACATGAAAAGATTAGCTGTCTTTGATCATAGGTGTCTGTGCTCTATCTCCCGTGTGAAGTGGTATAATAAGGTGAGGAATATCGAGGTTAGGCATCGAGTGCTAGGTAAGGCGGGGAAATCAATCGACGAGGCTGTGAAATTACATCGACTGAGATGGTTAGGACATGTGTTACTTATGCCTAGTCATCGCCTTCCTCGACGGGCAATGTTAGCTGATATAGGGTCAGGCTGGAAAAGAGCTAGCGATGGTCAAACCAAAACATGGCTTCATCAGTCAATGAAATCTACAACAGTTAGTCTAAGCCACGTAGGGAGGTGTAGACTTCCTGGTTGGGGTCATCGGGACGGTAAAACCCAGTGGTTGGAAACAATTGGTGATATGGCTCAAAATCGTTCTCAATGGCGCAGATGCATCCACTCCTTGTGACTTATGATTTCCAATTAAACTATGTTGTTCTTTGATATTACTATTCTTTTTGCTTCATACCTCTGTTTACTGTCTATACTATGCATTTCTCCTACTTTCTTCTCTTGCTTTGTGTGCTACATGGAGGGAGTGTGGCGACTTGAACTGCCGCACATCGGTGCAAAGTTCTATGTCGAATTCAAGCAGACATCTTTTTTCTTGTTATTTCTGCACTTTTTCTACTTATACTTTTTTGATCTTTTTTTTCTTTCGTGGTTTTTGTTTGATATGCATAAAGTGTGGCATTTTGGAATGCTATACTTTTGTGCAAGATTCATCTCCATTTCAGCCGACTGGGGTTGTCGATGATGTGCGGTCAGGCATTCACTTCGTCTTGTACTACGTCAGGTTGTTCATTCACTCGGTCCAGCCAACTAGGGAGATATTACCGCGTTAAGTATCTGATCCTAATATATGTTACCTGTTTTAGACTAATAAATTGCTTTTCTGGTTCGGCTTTTGAGAATAGTTGTCCGATCTTAGTAGAACAATTACACAATGGGTTTTGTAGTATATTTTCTTGCATTTGCACATGAGCTTCGTCTATGAAATACCCCGCCAAATTTTTTTTATTTTTAAGAAACAAATCGGTTGTCAGGTGGACATACGTTACACGTCGGGAATGAAACTACGCTTTGAGATTTGTTAACTACATAATATTTTAATATCCTCTTTTGTAGAACGTGCAAAATATACTTGGGTTCGCTCCTGCTCGTTCGTTCAATAAACAGTCTACCGGATTTCCCCAAAGTTAGCTGGTGGTAGTCAACAAAAAATGGAACACTTCCTCCACTGTAC
This sequence comes from Trichobilharzia szidati, assembly GCA_944472155.2. Lineage (NCBI taxonomy): Eukaryota > Metazoa > Platyhelminthes > Trematoda > Strigeidida > Schistosomatidae > Trichobilharzia > Trichobilharzia szidati. The sequence goes on from CALYDE020000723.1 coordinate 260,741, forward strand.
ACTATAATTTATCCGTCTGCAATAAGAGAACTACTTTAATAATTTGGCTTTAGCTGTATTTTTATTATTTATATGTAATATTTAATTTAGCCAATTAAACTTGGTATGAGTAATTAAATGTGAAGTTGTGTACTCATTATTTCCTTCTCTCTTCTAATTATAATGATGTTTGCTATCGTTCAAGCCCAATAAAAAAGGTTAATTAAGCCTGCGTTAATGATACGTTACATAAAGCCAAAACCCAGTGACCTTCAACATAAATGAAAAGCATAATTAATCATCAATGCGAGACGAAGATAAAATACTTAGTCATGGCGATAAAATAAACGAAACTGCTCCACCGTCCTCCCCCATTATTTAAACTGAATCGCATCTTAAATCGCCTACACCCAACTACACAGTACAAAATTCCGAACATAGTAAATAATCCCCTAAAACAATATAACGATCTCGACAACATCAAATATTTATCAACACAAAACAAAATGCAACTATTTTATTAAGCTAGACGTTTTTATGGAGAAGGAATAAAGATAGTAGTTATATTCATAAAGTTTAGAAACAAACTCATTTAAGCGTCTGTACGACTAGAGTTTCAAACAGGCAGACACAGCTTTTAATTACATATACGATTTGTAGCCTTCCTACTGTTGTAACAACAGAAGCCAAGGTATATTTTTCATTGATCAAACCATTGTTCTTTAGCCAATCACTGAGCGTGCGATTTCAGTTTACATCAAACGAAGTGAAACAGAATGTTCAAATATACCAAGTATTCTGTTGCCAATAAGCAGTTGCCCGGCGCTCTTCACCGGGTTGACTGTCCATTGGATGACAGTCTAGGGGAGATGGCTAAACCCTGATTCCAAACCTCCAACGACTGGCGTATGAAGCTCACTGGAGCGCACCGGCAGACGTATGGACAAAGGGCTTGTTGGATGTCCTGGATGTCTGGTCCCATTCAAAAAGGCGTATGAACCGAACTCCGGTCACCGGCTGCCAATGGATAGTGGACTCCCTACTCCACTCCTACTGCCTTGTACTTCACACTTGGTTGTGTAAAGGCTAGAGCTGCACTCTCAAACAAAAGGCCGAGCGATTCTGGGGACATCACTCGTACCAAATTCCCATGAAACTTCATGAACTCTCTTATTCGAGATGTTCATGAAGCCGGCTCATCCTCCCGTAGGAGATAGCCGAAGTAAAGTAATACGTCAGTGGCACAGTGGTTAGGACTCTCGCCGACCATGCACATGGTCCGGGGTTCGATCCCCTGCCGACGCACACCTGATATCAATGGCCGGCCTGCAAAATTTGGGCTACCGATATCATATGCTGAAAATTCTATACTTGTACCGAAAATACGATGTGGAATCAAGCTGTAATCAAAAAAAAATCAAAGCAGTATATAACTGTGGGAAATGAATTCTATCTCTAACATCATATAGCATGCTCAAATAGATATATCATATTCTGCTGCTAATGCCGAATTGAACTGTGGGAATATGTGAGAATCACATTTCGTTGGAATACATTGTCTGTATCACACCACCACAGTTGTCCCCCCATCTGATACTTTCGACTGAAGACGTTTCGATCTTCTTGGTGATGGCGGCTTTGTTAGCCTGTCTTGCTGTATCGAGTTCCGGCGCTCGCTAACTTTCACCCGCCTCTTTTGTTTGCATTTCTGATCGTATATACGTGACTCCATCTCAAGGTGACCGTGTATGGTTCTTTCCACTTTGGAAGCAGCTTGAATGACCCTTGCTCGTATCCGCTGGTGTTTCACCTATCTCTACATTTAACTTGATCTCCGATCTCGAATGTTGGGTACTTTCCCTTTATCCTCTTTTCAGATTTCGCCGCGTTTATCTTCTGCTTTCGTTTTACGTTTTTGGTGGCTTCTCTCTGCTCCGTCCGCCATCTCGTCATACTCCACTGCTGGTGGTGGGGCCGGGTCTTGTTATTTATCGGTAGTGGGAGCTCTGTCTCCCAGTTACCTCCCTTTGTGGCCAACCACTTTTAGAGTATGGTTATTTCTCTCCGTCAAGCCGTTCGTTTGTGGCGTTGTTCTAATTTTCTTGACACCTAGCTCTTGCAACCGGACTTTAAACTCTTCACTTTCAAATCACGGACCGTGATCTGTCAGTATCACTTTTGGTGCACCGTGGTTTGTAACAATATGTCGAACCACTGTTTCTGTCACCGTCTTTGCTAGTTCATCGAGACTGCGTTTAGCCATCATGTGGCATGTTCTGTCACTACCAGAAGGTACTGATGGCCATCGTACGTCTGGGTAAAAGGTCCCGTTACATCTAAAGACCACAGGTCACCCACTGCTGTCAATGGAATCGACTGCGATGACGATCGTAGTACTGGTCACTCTTAATCAGCTGACATTGCGTACACACTGTTCTCTCTGTTTTCGACATAGAACTTTGCACTGATGTGCGGCAGTTCAAGTCGCCACACTCCCTCCATGTAGCACACAAAGCAAGAGAAGAAAGTAGGAGAAATGCATAGTATAGACAGTAAACAGAGGTATGAAGCAAAAAGAATAGTAATATCAAAGAACAACATAGTTTAATTGGAAATCATAAGTCACAAGGAGTGGATGCATCTGCGCCATTGAGAACGATTTTGAGCCATATCACCAATTGTTTCCAACCACTGGGTTTTACCGTCCCGATGACCCCAACCAGGAAGTCTACACCTCCCTACGTGGCTTAGACTAACTGTTGTAGATTTCATTGACTGATGAAGCCATGTTTTGGTTTGACCATCGCTAGCTCTTTTCCAGCCTGACCCTATATCAGCTAACATTGCCCGTCGAGGAAGGCGATGACTAGGCATAAGTAACACATGTCCTAACCATTTCAGTCGATGTAATTTCACAGCCTCGTCGATTGATTTCCCCGCCTTACCTAGCACTCGATGCCTAACCTCGATATTCCTCACCTTATTATACCACTTCACACGGGAGATAGAGCACAGACACCTATGATCAAAGACAGCTAATCTTTTCATGTCTTCTGCTCTCAATGGCTAGTTCTCACAGCCATAAAGGAGGACGGAGCGGACTGATAAGCAGTACACCCGCCCTTTGGTCGATAGTCGGATATCACGTCTACGCCAGAGACGGCGTAAACTGGCATATGCGAAACTAGCTCTCTGTATTCGTACTGAGATTTCGTCGGAGATCAATCCGTTTGGGCTGATGGTAGTTCCCAAGTAAGTGAAGCGGTCAACGTGCTCTACCACTTCACTCCCTATTTCTAAACTAGGAGCCAGTGTAGTCCAGTCCTGTAACATCATCTTACATTTGGCGGGAGCGAATCGCATGCCAAACATTCGTAGGTTGCAGCTCAAGTTGTCCAGAAAACTCTGTATTTTGTCAGCGTCCTCGTCTAGAAGGACTATATCGTCTGCATATTCTAAGTCAACGAAATTATTCCCTGGTAGCAAGTCAATCCCTGAGTCTCTGAAGTGAGTTAGGGTTAAGTCCATTAGTACGTGTATGATGAAGTTGAATAGAAATGGTGATATCGGGCATCCTTGACGGACGCCGCTAGTCGTCACCACTTCAGATGACAACTCGCCGTAAGCCCTCACCTGGCTGCTTGAGTACGAGTATAGTGCCTTAATCAGTGCAATGTATTTTCTCGGAATTCCTGTACTTAAATACCTCTGGAGTCATTCCATCAGATCCCGCTGCTTTGCCTGGTTTCAGATTAGTGACAGCTTTAATAACCTCAGTTAAGGACGGAGGATCTGTGTCTATATCCCATTCAGGGAGGTGTTGGATGTTCGGCAGGTTAAATGTGGCTGAAGGCCAATTAAACTGCTCCTCATAGTTCTCTTTCCAGTCGTCTATCCTGAGAACTAATAGTGGTGCCACTTTAATGTTAATTATGTTACGTACTTCTCGATGTCTTCTCTCATACCTGGCCAGTACATGCTTGGCGCAGGAGATTGTTCGTTCTGTCAACACTTGTGTGTACTAATTTGTGACATTCTGGTATCACCTCTTGGCACAGGCATTGGGGTATTACTGCTAAGCAGCCTCTGTCATCCTCCTGCAACGTCAACATTCCGCAGGCATTCAAGCTTAGCCGGTCTTTCTGTTTGAGTAGGAAACAAATTGAAATAATAGTTTTCAACTTGAAATGGAAGTTAGGAGGTGTGAATGTAGATTACAAGAGCCTTAGAAACAAAAGTTACACAGGATTAGGATATAGCCAACATGGAACGGCCAACTAACGCATTTCTGTAGTTAGATAGTTTTGAGCCGAAAACTAGCTCTCATCATCGCACTAACCTATAGCATTAGAAAAATCTGCAGCAGCGAATGCATGGAAGAGGAGCTCCTATTCCTCAAAAATATCCCGGCTCAAAATGGTTACCCGACACGTTTTGTCGAGAAGAACATGAAACCTAAGCCAAAAAGAGAAGAATGCGATTCAGCGCCACAGAAAACGCTATATCTGAATCTGAATTTCAGGGGAGGTTTTGGCAGCCAATATCCTGAAGAGGAGAATATCCAGCTCTTTAAAGAAGACCTTCCCTGCAGCAACACTAAGAGTGACATTCTCTAGCCGTCCAGTACTTTGAAACAATGCTAAGGACAAACTCTCGCATATGAACAATTCAATTTGCATATACCAGTACACCTGCTTGTGCGGAGCTAGGTACATAGGTCTTTGTGTGAGCGTCCTTTCAAAACGTGTTAGAGAACATTACCCAGCCTGGCTGCAGAGAGAAGGCACCAGTTCAATCAGAAGTGCCATTATTGAACATCTGATCAACACTTCCCACAACATCTCAACTGATTCATTCAAAGTAGTTTACAAAGTCAACAGAAACCTGCCAAAAGCAGTGTGTTTCCGACTTCTTTGTACTGCAGAAGCCCTCACAATATGCATCGAAAAGCTGGAGCTGTGTGTTCAAAAGAAATTAGTCCGTCGGTGGCACAGTGGTTAGGACTCTCGCCGACCATGCACATGGTCCGGGGTTCGATCCCCTGCCGGCGCACACCTGATATCTATGGTCGGCCTGTAAATTTGGGCTACCGATATCCATGCTGAAAATTCCATACTTGTACTGAAAAATACGGTGTGGAATCAAGCTGTAATCAAAATAAAATAAAAAAAGTAAATAAAAAACTACCATAAACCTAGTTCGGTATGTTCCCTTAGCTTCCGTTTCTTTTTCTTTCGATTTTACCATTTTTCAGTTATAAGAACAGTTATTTTAAGTGTGTTTCCATGCTTTTCCTGCTCCCATTTATAATTCGTTTAAAATAACTATTTTACAATAATATCCTATTCCTGTGTAATTTTTGTTTCTAAGGCTCTTGTAATCTACATTCATACCTCCTAACTTCCATTTCAAGTTGAAAACTATTATTTCAATTTGTTTCCATGCTCATTTTTAAACACTTGCAATCCGTTCTAATCCTGTGTTAATTTTGTTTCTCATCCTCTCGTAAACCATATCTAGTTGAAAATAATTGTCACCTTTTAAATTGGTCTTCGTAATTATGTGGAATCAAACAAGAATTGTATCTATGTGAAATTATGTATTTGAATGCGGTTGTACAGCTTTTGAGAATGAAATCGCCGAAAAGATATCTTTGCCGATTCTACTTAAGACAATTACATCACCCACAAGATATTCTCTTAAATCATTTTTATTGATTGACACGTAACTTCAGAAGGCACTCAGCTGTTGTATTAAGTTCTCGCGTCAGTCTTAATTGCTCTGATTTTCTTAACAAGTGATACAATGAAAGAAATATACATATTCAAAAATTACACGAACAATGTTCAATACTGACTGAATATCAACACAGACCATATCTGAATGTGATTCGGTATTTTTGATGTTACCAACTGAAAAATTATATGAATCAAAACGGTGATGAATCTAGTGAGACAGAATAGGTGAAATCGACTAACAACTGTTCTCCTTCAGTATTTCATACTGTACTGAGCAGCTTAAAACTCTCTAAAGGCAGAGATTGTAAAATAAACACCCTTATCAAAATTGAAATAGAGAGGTTGAACAGACTTTATAATGAAAAATTTTTATCATGTAAGAATCCTTCAAACATTTGGAAACTTTTCAATAAACTTACAAGTAAAACACAAATGTCTGTTGATGCTTATTCTGATGTTAATGCTTTAAACAAATCATTAATCTAGAGAAACAAATTAATATGCCTGTACCTGATGTACCTAGTCACGATAATGGTAATTTTCCGGGTTTTAAAGAAGAGGATGTACTATTATGTTTGAAATCTTTAAATCCAACACACAGCCTTGGTCCAGATGGTGTACCAGGCATTCTTCTTCAAAAGTGTGCAGACATCTTGTGTCATCCTCTTACTCAAATCTTTAATGCATCATTCAACAAGGAAACGGTACCTGCTGACTGGAAAGAAATCAAGGTTGTACCTTTACAGAAATCATCTTCTGGAGCAGGTATAAAGTTTAGACCGGTCGCTATAACATCTCCTTTTTTGAAAACTATGGAGAAACTTCTTTTGAACATTCTTAAACCTTCTTTAAAAGCTTTTAGTGATCCTAAGCAGTTTGCTTATAAGTGTGGAAGAAGTACATTAGATGCAGCCGTTGTACTACACCACAATATTGTTTCCTGCCTTGATAAGGGTGCTAAGTTCGTTCGAACAACTTTTTTAGACTATACTGCAGCTTTCGACTCTGTTCCTAGGACACTTTTATTAGGAAAGATGATTTCAGCACAGACAGAGTCCTGGGCAACTAGATGGCTGTCTTCTTATTTTAAGGATAGGAAACAGCATACTGTTTTGGCTGGAAAGCGCTCCACTTCTCAGCTAACTGAAAGTGGTGTGCCTCAAGGTGCAGTACTTTCTCCATTTCTTTCCTCTTTCTTTTTGCATAACCTTCCGAACTCACCCAAAGTTAACTTCATTAAGTATGCTGATGATCTGACCGTTTCTATCCCTGTAGTTTCCACATCGGATTGTTCCCATATGAATGGCTTCTTAGCTGAAGTTAAGGATTGGTCTGGCTCAAATGGTCTTAAACTAAATCCAACTAAATGTTATACTGTTGGTTTCAGCTTGAAAAGTGAAAAAGACATGCATGGAATGATCCAATCTCATGATTGTTGTAATATTGATGGTAACATGATAGAGAGTAAGTCAAGTGTTTCTTATCTTGGCATTAGTTTCTCTTCAAACCTTTGCTGGTCGTCTCATATTCTTATAGTTTCTAAAAAGATTTTCTGTCTGACTTACTACATAAAGAAGTTGAGGCACTCAGGTATAACCCAATCTCTTCTCATACAATTTATTAATTCATGTGTTTTGCCCATCATTCTTTATTGTTCTCCATTATTCTTTCCTGAGCTACTCAAGAAAGACCATATAATACTACGAAGAACATTGAGGGCTGTAAGTAGGGTCAGTGCTATCCCTTTGACTCAACTAATTGACACTGTTGTCAATAGGCACATGAATTCTTGTAAACACTTAACTAAAGTCATTTTGTCTGATAGTGAACATCCTCTTTATTCACAATTGTTTCCTTGTATCTCTTCGGGTAAGACCAGAAGAAATTTCATAAACATTTATGCTCGTACTACAAAATATAAAAATTCGACCGTACCATATTTGGCACGAGTATTGTGTGAAGAGACAAATATCAGAAAAGAACTTTTACAACTTTTAAATCAATAACTAAACTATAAAATGTTATGATGCATATTATTGCATGTGTGATTTGTTATATTATTTATTTATTATTTCACTGTGACCTAGAAATGGTGTGATTTTGTTGGGGTTTTTATTTTTTTCCTATTAATTATCAATATTTTTAACATTTCATACATTTATATAATTATAAAAAGAGCTAAACCAATGCAATATGTAAAATGAAACGCTGAAAATTCCATGCTGTAAATTGTTATTGTTATGGAATAAAGTGATTATTATTATTATTGCAATATTTATTTCACAAGCATTCGTCTTACATGCATACAAACTTCACATATTGATTGCTTACTGAGTAGTAAACAGTATTACGTGTTCAACTCCTAGCGGTACTGAATGAATTCTCTCAATCGATTTGAAACGTGACCGCTATACAACATCACTTAAACGAGGGCATCGCAGTGGTGCACCTTCTAGATTGGAGACCTAACTGTTGCAGTTACGTCAGCACCACTGAGAAATAGACACGTGACACATGAATCAATGTAACCATTACAGTCCTACCATTGCTCGGCTGTAGATGCAAACAGCTCGCTACTAACGTTTTTGACAGATTTCTTGATTGGTGCTGGCTAGGATCACCGTAAATTCATCGGTTCTTTCAAATTTGTGGATTTATATTGCCGATGACTACAGATAAGATAACTAGATACAGAGAATCCTAGCGACTGTCTCCATCCATCTCACATAAGGACTTCCAGAAATAACAAAGTGTGCTATACTTCTTGGCTGCATGATTTAAGAAGTTCTTTAATTAATATTCAAAATTTGACTTATGAAATCTTCTCACTCAGTTTCTGATAAATTAAAATGTTGAATTTCATATTCACTGATGGCTTTCTCTATTCTGTTCATGTCAATGTCAAAAACAAAGTTTGCTTATAATACAACAAACTTTGTGAAGAAATTAAATTTCTTTTAAATGTCCATTTAAAAATTCTCTTGAAACGAAAAGGTGATAAATTCATATGCATCATGTCATTGATACAGATAGACGGATCTGATAACTTGTTGAATTCAGTAAATACAGACGTCGTACAAGTGAGAGGAAATAGCTCCGAATAGTTTCCACTTTTGCTTACTGCTTAAATTAGGCATATAAGATCTTGAAAAAGAAACTAGAACTATGGAATTTGACATAGAAATGAAAACTTTACCATTATATTTATTGAATAACTGAATGAACATATAATATACAACTTACCGAGTGATTCACTCGCCTCACTTGTCAATCTACTTATCTATTTCTTTGTATATATTAAAACCCTCTCTAATAGACTAGCGACATAAGACATATTTATAAACTATTCAAGTGAATATGATTATTAGCGAACTGGAATTCGGATAGATTCACTTCGGGTTTGAATAACTTGGCAACGTGTTTTATACTGTCAACTACATATTCGGTTAGCTTATCGAGTTTAAAAGTTATGTTTGTACGAGTTACCGGAAGCACTTCTACTTTCCATTGTTACTTTTGATTACACGAATTGAAATTTATTATAAAATTAGATAAGTTTAGATTCAAAAATGTTGTAAGTAAACAGCATTCTTTGGGTTATAATGAAGTTATTCAAATTTCTAAAAACTAACATTTGAAAATCAATCCTATGCTCACTGATTACTCGCTAAGGGATTCAATTCTTACAGTGCGATCCATCAAGTGGGTTGTCAGAACAGACAATAACTAGATGTGGCACTACAAATCATGAGTTGGCAGGATTTAGAATTTGTGGGCCAGCGGTTGTACGGTTACGTGCTTACATCGTAACCTGAAGGTCCTAGGTTTGGTCCCCGATGGGGTCAAAAACATGCTTTGCCGATGAGTGGTAAACTAATACGACACAACTGCCGACTGCTGGCTGGTTCTCAGTGGTTCTCTTTCCAACGCTGGTACGTGAAAAGACCAACCTTAAAATCAATAAAACCCGGGCAAACTGACACTTTAAAGTTATTCATAATTTGAGTTGAATAGAATTTACAGGAATAAGCGATTTAAAAAATATTTTTACCCCTACAACCATCACAGACCCCTTCGAATCTCCTTCTACTTTGAATTGATGACCATTAGCTGAATTACAGCTGAGAAATAAGTACTCCTTCCTCAAGAATCAAACAAGTCGGAATACTGTCCCTCACCCCTTGCATAAGTGGATTCTATCAGCGAACTAACTTTACTTTCTAACACAACACGGAATTACATAAAATATTTCCTAAGTCTGATTTGTAGTATTCTGAAATGCAAATCTCATCCGTGAACCTGTTCATATTGATAAAACAACAATTAAATTAAATTGTCTATTTAATAAATTGCTATTGACAATAGTTTGATGTTCTGAAAGCCTTCATATCTTACTATGAATGCGTACCACAAGATCATGGCGGGGGGTTTAATCACCCACCTGTTGCATAATGATTAGATATACAAATTCACGAGACAAAAAACTTTGTGTTTCTTCACATACATTGTCATCATAGCCATATATCCTGTAATAAGCCCTGTCTTTTTACCGTGACACAAGACTTATTTCACAATGCAATTCTTTTCATCAGGCTCAAACACACAAACAACAAACGATTGCAGAAATGAATGAGTAGACGAATATTCTCACACACTTGAAGTTGACATTTACATGGCAGACTAAAAATACACAACCCATCCAGTTAGAAATGAGACTGTATTTTCACTTTTGAATATTTGTTTCTATCAGGTGATTATCCTCACTAAAACAACGTGCATTCTCAGGATTTAATTTTTCTAATCTTATGTAATTAATCTATTTAATATGCCTTTATGAATCGTACTCATATACACATAGTCATTTTAAACGACAATTATTGGTGAAATATTCAGGTCTACAATCAAATCTCTTTTTTGTTATAAAAATGTGCTCTATTAGTCAGCTAATATTGTTTCTCTGAAGTTCGAAATCACTGAGTATTATGAGTTTTCGATGAGTGGATAAATTATACTTCATAGATAATACATATCGCGACACATTTCTCCTCAGAATATGTTGGATTTCCATCATAATGAAGTGATACACAGTCTAGAATAATGTAAGAATTAATGTGGGAGAAATCAATGGTGAACTGATTTCCAGTAAAAATACCGGTACTTAATGACAACCAACGGTAGAATGCTTGCCAACCACACATGTGTTTCAGAGTTCGACCCCCGGCCGACGCACTCCTGAACCTCTCTAAGCCAGTAATAAGATTGGTAAAGAGGGAAGGTTGGACATGAGACTAGCAACCCTATCCCTTAAAAAATAAACACCACAGCTACCGAAACTTCAAAGCTCTAGCTTGAAGCCTTCTGTCCCACTGGGAACGTAAAGGAATATAATAGTAATGATAATATTAATATAAATAATAAAAATAATATCATAAAGTTATACATAGCCAAATAGCTGAAAGCAACACCACATTATAAAAGTATAAAACAACATACACCAAATGAGTGGTACTAATTGTTTTTCAAGAATTACTCAAGTTAATCATTGTATGAAATAGAAGATACATGAACAGTTGAGGCTTACTATAAGGATTCATATACTTTAATACATACTCAAATCTAGGTCACTAGTAATCCTAACAGCTGTAAAATTCACAGTATTACTAAATCGAATTTACGCTTGGTTTGTCTTTTGTTCACGCAGCAATCAAATATCTTGTCTGAATATGTCAGCTACCATTTAGAACAAAATACAAAGTTCACAGGAGATAATACCGTTGGAAATAGTCTCTCTTGTATCACATAAAACTCAACTAAGCTTGATTTTCAATCGCCAAAAGTTCACAAGTTCTATTCCAAAACCATTTTCTTTCCTCTTTATTTTTAACTGTAGACGATGGTTTTTTAAGATCACAATCTGAATAGTACCCACCGGATGTTAACTTATCCGATAAGACAGTGTATAACGTGGTTTGTGCACCTTACCATGAATCGATGAAAAACGGTCACACTAGTGTAACAAACATTTTCTGTAAAAAGAAGAAGAAATACGAAAATTAGCGGCAAATTAAAAGCTCTATGAGAAGTATCCTGTTTGAAACAGACTTACAAAGAAAAATGCAACTGTAACATTTTCGGTTCTGTTGCATTTGACTAAGAACGACATCAAATGTGAAATCACTTGGTGTATTTCGATAAGCTACAGTTGATCTAATGAACAAAAATTCACTGATTAACTTCCCTATCCATCTAACCGTATAACTTTCTAATACTTTTACCCTATCCCACCCTAGTGGACGATTACATGTAAGTGAATAGAGAATTACTGATCCCTTCTTTGTTACTCCTTTCAATGAAAAAAATTCATTTCACTACTCAGTGTGTGTTTCATCACCAACCGATATCCTTAGTAAGAGAATCATTGAAAAAGTATGCAGCACTGAGCAGCTATGTCGTCCTAGCTTGGCACTGTTCGGCAGTTTTACCGACAATCCTACCAAGGAACAAACAATGGACCTTCAGATCACAAGGCAAACGCCTTGACCACTCAGCTAGTCGGATGGGATCCAATGATCAACTCTAAATTCTCTCAGCTCGTCACATATCTCCACCGCCACCGAATTTGACTGATGGACATCAGCCTCATACTTGATGTGGTAAAGTCCAGTTGCCATTTGTGAGCAGGAGAATAGTAAAAGGATTTTTTAAGGGAATCTATGGATGAAGAAATTCACAGTGGAATTAACCAAAATGTCCACCAACCAAAAGCCTTTGCTTCCTGTGTTAGTGGCCTTTTGATCTACTTCAAAAAATCAATACCTCATTTGTCTATCTAATGAAACGCAGAATGATAAAGTATGAATTACTGAATGGATGTTACATAAGCGTAATCTATTTATTTGGAGTAAATAGTTTAACGCACATCTAATAGGTATAAACTAAATGATCTTTCATATGTTCTATTCTTTTCACTAACAACAGGAATAGACGGGCATACCGGCATAGAAATACTCACGATGCCTGTGACCACTGCTTAGCGGACAGCAACCAGTTTCAAACGCAGTTTAATCAGAAGCTTAGTACACAGAGTCTGATCAGTTTTTTGTATTGAAAGGGAAATAAATGTGGATATCTTCACACCTACAGGAAACTTAAAATACGTATTTTATTAACTGAGATTTATCTCATTTTTAACCACATTTGGATGTGTACTTGTAGCATTCTTGACTATTATGATACTGACAACAGGTTGCTGTATCTGTGATGACCTGAAAAAGATGCGATGAAAAGTGTATTCTCCATTCATCCCCAACAAAATGTTTATGACAGTTTTAATCTCACTTGTTTCAAGGTAAAAAGAAGGCTCAATGACAACGAAATATTGTGAGTAGTGGAGATAAAATGAAAATTTTTAAAAAATATTGAAACAAACTGATCTTCACTTATCTGGGAAGCCTGAGATCAAAAGCGCAGTTATACCGTGTTTCATGCTGACAAAGTTCTAAAATACTCCTAGTCTGTAAATCCGTGACATAACTTATATTCAAAATTCATCTTCCGAAATAATATTATATAATGAAATTCCATTATGATTCACTTTGAGAATAATTGTTATAGACAAATACATATAAGGGGCATTTCACTGTGATAAACTCACACTAAAAAATCCTTTGACACAACTTTGAATTTCAGTCTTCACTGCACCAGGATGTAAACTAACCACCGTCACTCCACTATTTTGCAATCGCTCACTCAACTCAACTGCGTGCATCGCATTTGCTAGTTTCGACTGACTGTAGGCCTTCAGTTCACTGTATTCACCCTCGGGAAGCTGCAAATCTGGTTTACTCAATCGAACGGCATAGTGTGCCATGTAGGACACATTAATTATTCTTGATGGAGCTGATCGCTTCAACAGTGGTAACAACAATTCTGTCAACAGGAAATGTCCTAAACGATTAACTCCTATGGTCATTTCGAAGCCATCAACTGTCTTCTCGTATTTACCGACAATTAGACCAGCATTATTGATTAGAATGTCCAACTCGGTATACTTGGAGTTTATTCGATCAGCGAACTGTCTGACTGAATCCAGAGAGGCCAAATCAAGTTGTTCAATAATCAACTAAATAACAGATACAAAGTGGGTAGTGGGAAAGAAGGTTAAACTACTTACATTATATTATTAGGTACTTAACTGAAGTAGAACTAACAAGTACAAAATAAATCCTCCGAGTTAGGTGGTTTATAATTACAAAGCTTTCATTGTCTACCTTGACAACGTCATCCGTGCTGACTTTGAAATGAAGCTGTTTTCTGGAAAGGTAGTGAAAACCTCGCAATTATACAACCCGACCTTATCAGAAACATATAACTGTGCTGCAAATCTCCATCACAGAGAAAATTCTCATTTAGAGAAAAGCAGTGAGCGAAGAAATACTTACTTTTCAATTAGATCCTCATTTCTGGCTCTATTCTAATGTGTAGAGCATTTTAATATTTTTGATTACAGCTTGATTCCACACAGTATTTTCGGTACAAGTAAGAAATTTCCAGTATGTGACATCGGTAGCCCAAATTCTGCAGGTTGACCATTGATATCAGGTATGCGTCGGCAGGGGGTCAAACCCCGGACCATGTACATGGTCGGCGAGAGTCCTAACCGCTGTGCTACCGTCGCAGCAATTAGTTAATATCAACATGTCACTAGGTGTGATAATTAGCCAAGAAGATTAATACAAACAATTTACGAGTAGAAGTGATTACAACAAGTGGATTGCACCAAGTCAGTGTGGCAACAACGCCTAAAATACCTTTGTTCATAACACTACAGTTCCTCGGGGATAACAGCAGAGAAATAGTAACACACTGCCAGAAGAAGTCAGTTAAAAGTAAAATTCACTTCACTAGGGGTACTCTGTCTCTTCACAACCACTCTGAATTTATATCCGAGATATAATGACAAACTGCCTTATTTCTCGCCCTCTCTGTGTATCTACCAGACTGATTGCAGCCGCAGAGCTGATTTGGAAAACATATTTATCGTTACATATAAATTAATAAAACAAACCTACAAACATTGGATCACACCATGATGTATTTCTAAAATTTTATGTAGCTTAGGTTTACTGATTCCACAATATTGTTTACAGGAAGGTAGCAGAAGAGAGGACAATGGTGAAAGAAAAGATGACGGAATGCTAAAATGGACAACAAAAGGAGAAGCTAAGTTCAGTGCACATCTCACTGAAAAAAGAAGCAAAGAAGAATAGTAGGAAAGTAATAGTGATAAAAGACAGTTCCACGACACACTAGCAGTTCAAGCAGAACAGGAAGGCCACAGGTAAGAACGGACTTCAGAACACTACATCAGATAACCAGGTCTCTATCCGGGAAGAGATTAACACAAACAAAACCATTAAAGCCATTTGTTCAACGGTACCTAATTACCAGGGAGGCGAGACAAATAAAACAGTAGACTGATCACTTCAAAGGACTCTTGAATCGACCATCACCTGCAAATCGCTAATAAGCTCCACGAAAATCAAGCACAAAACTGCCTGTCAGTGGACACCAATCCTCCAACAAAGACAGTAGTTTCGATACGATTAGGCTGCTGAAGTTCGGAGGGTGGTGGTAGCAGGACCGGACGGACGCACTGAAAGTTCACTCAGAGACTGTGGCAGATATGCTGAGGCCATAATTGCAAACGGTCTGGGAAGAAGGAAACGTACCTACCGATTGAAAGAAAAGCTGGCTACCTTGTGAAGCTGCCAAAAAAGGACGACTTCGGCCTGTGAAAGAACTGGTGTGGAATAATGCTCTTGTCCACACCAAGTAAAATACTAAGTCGCTTCATCTTGGAGAGAATAAAAGATGCACTCAATGCAGAACTCCGCCATCCTCATTGGAGTGAGCTGAATTTAGAAAAGGCAAATCATGTGCTGATCAAATTGAAACTCTACGCATCGTAATCATCATCACAGAACAAAGTATAGAATGGAGATCAAATTTTTCTCTACCTCAACAACTCCATCGACTCCGGAAAGGCCTTCACTAGGCAGCGTTGACCGAGAAGTAGTTTGGAAACTGCTTCAAAACTACGACGTGCAGTGCCCAAATCTTTAACAATCTCATTCAACAGCTGGCTAAATGACAATGCCACGTCCCAGGTGATCCACAACGGGAAACTCAGTGAAGCTTATGAATTGATTACAGGAGTAAGACAAAGCTGACAACTATCACTGATGATATTCCTGATCGTTGTGTACTGGATTATGCTGGAGTCTGTGTGTCGTGAGGGAGAAGAAAGGAATATGTTGGACCGATATGAGGACTCTAGGATATCTAAACTTTGCAGACGATTTGCGTCTAATCTCATATGAATTCTAAAACTTACGGGTGGAAGCCAGCAAACTAGCTGAAAAGGTAGATGGCCAAAACAGTACTCAAGGTGAATGTGGGAAAGAGGAGGGTGATGAAGATATCCACCCACCAACAGTTACTATCAACGGGAGAGATTTGAAAGAGATTACTTCCTTCACTTATTTAGGAAGCATCGTTTTAATTACATGAGGTGGCATGGAAAAAGCTGGCCAAACCTGAATGGGAATGGCGAACGCTGAAATCAGCCTGGGAATCTTCTGTACTCAGCATAAAGAACAGGATTTCGGTTTTAAACACCGATGTCAAGTCATTTGGTCTTTTTAAATGGGTAGGAAACTTGCCTGGCGCGTCGTGAAATGCTTTTTAACAGGTTACTGCTGACTTTTATCAACAGCTGCCTTCGCTAGCTCCATATTGAAGGTCAAATGGCCAGGAAGAATAAGCAACTAGGAACTCTTGGAACGAGTCAACCAAGAACCTACTGTTCAACAAATATGACGAGGAAAATGAAGACAGATTGGACACATGTTGAGTATTCCGTTGAGTTACATCTCACACCTGACCATTGCTCGAGTGGAACCCAAATGGAAAAGGACGAATAGAGCATCCAAGAGTGACATGGAGGAGACATACGGAGAGGGGATCAGACACCATGAGCAATCCTGGGGTCAGCTAAATAGAACTTCAGGACGATATGTATATGTGTTGCTGAAGCGCAATCTTCCACTTGGAACACAAGGGAACCAAATTAATAAGAATAAATTAGTAACGCACAATTAGAAATAACTCTCAGGATGTATTCCCCTTAATTATTATGACATTTTATATTTGAAACTACCACGGCAATATAAAATATACATCATGTAATGAGCAAGGACGAGTTTGAAAATTCTATTTACTAGAATATGAAATTTGACTCAAAAATGTTTGAGTCAGTATGAAGGGAATGTGGATCTAGGATGCACATATAGGAAGAAACTTACTTTATTCCAAGTGATGCCAAAGCATAGACATTGATATTCTGCATAAGTATCAAGGAACAATTACAAAATATTATTATACCACCTATTTTATGACTTCATAAAATTTTTTTATCGGTTTTTGTACAGGACTCGTCACTATGTCATTTCGTCAATCTCTAGGCAATAATCACACCTCTGGTAAATTCATTAATTTGTTGTATGATACTTGAACCGAACAACTGGGATGTAAATCCACTTGGTAAGGTGTTTTAAGAGTTTATACTATTATTAATTTGTGGATATTGAAAGTAAAACCAGAACCGCTGATTCACATTATAGTATTAACGATAACAAGACACAAGAATATGTCTTCTAAGTCAACAATAATTGAATTTTCAAGTCTCATTAAGAAGTAACTTTAAATTAAAAATCACTGAAAGCCATAGAGCACTGGGCAGCTGTTGCACCCCATTTTAAGACTTTTCAACAGTACGCACTCGTAGTTTCATCATGGATGGAAGCCAGGACCCTTAGGCTGCAAGGAAAGCTCATTGACCATTTGTCCACTCCTACCTGGAGTACACCCTGGTTTTTAATTGTCCTCTAACTGAATTCAGCTCGTGATCAGAAGTGGAATCAATGAAATCCCCGCAACATTTGAAAAAACAATTATGGTGGTAAAAACTGGTATTAAAATGCATGCCATAAAAAATTATAAATAAATTACGAATCGGATTTTCGGATTTATTACTTTGGCTTCTTTAATCTGTTTCTCATGGGTAGAAATGCATTATGATTATGACAACATTACATTGCACAAACTCTGTCACTAACAGGCTATAATCACTGATTCTGTATATCCTGAGAACCTCAAATGAGCAGTCAATATGACCTCAGTAACAAACAAAATGAACTATTGTCGTGTTTTGACTTAACAGTCTAGCCATTGCTGTACTCATGACGTATGGCAACTGCTGGAGATGTGTAAAACATATCACAGCCACTTAATTCCATGAAGTTTCATAGGCTAATACATTGAACCGTCCTCTTGATTCACCAATTACAGATCTATCCTGAGCAAGCAACATAAATAAACTACTTGTGGGCTTTTATATCCGGCGTTTTCAGAACGCGAAGCAAAGGAGATTCCTATGAAGTACGCTCTACTTTATTCAGATATCCAACTCCGTAACTGAGGCAAACTGACCATTTTGTTCATTCTAAAGTTTTAACGACAACCAGTACCGACACTCTAGGTATCACTGGACGGTTTTATATGTTTAAACTGTCATATATTAATTGACAAAAAAACAAAAATTTAATAACCATTTTGTGACTTCATTCA
>CALYDE020000723.1:279644-341762 GCA_944472155.2 Trichobilharzia szidati
ATCCAGTAAATAATAATAATACTGTTTCATTAGTGTGTGATATATCTAATAAACAAACTTAATATGGAATTGATTAGTAACAAGTAGAATGATGTGAGACTTTTGAACCCCCTTGTAAGCCATTATCAAGCTTTTATAAAATGTGATACCTGTCTACACTAGAGAATTTATCTTGATCAAGTATACAGCATGTGACTATATCACTAAAAATATAATCAGATTAGATTATAAACAAACGTTCAGATAGTTTATACAAATGACTATATAGATAAACAATTGCACAGTGCATAATTCTAGAAATTAGACAATGAGACAATTTGAAAAATATTGATTGGACAGGTATTTTTATTATGCAGAATTGTGTGAATATACGCTTGAAAATAAACGTGAATTCCGTTTTGGTGATTTATTATGCAGTTAAATTAAAAAAAATATCACTCTAAACATTTAAACTCATATAAACAAATTAATTATTCAACTGTAAACGAATTCAGGTTTATCCAAATAAAGATTCGAATTTAGTTGAACTTCGTGATAGAGTGTAATTCTATATTTAATTGGTGGATGGTGACTAGCAGTGGAATACAGCCAAGATGCGCATTTCGTCCGATTTTGGACTCGTCCGCTAGCTGGATGTACATACATTTCCCAGTGAGTGATAATGTTCCCCGCACCGAGGCTCAAACTCAGTGCCCTTAGTTTCAAACACCAAAGCGTTACCCATTAGACCACTTGGGCCACGATAGCCGCCTCTTGTGATTTAGAATTTCCCGTCGATTGACTGGACCGAAGTTCTCGATCTCAGGTTGACATCCAGCTGACGAGTTTCAAACAGGAAGAAATGCGCATCCTGGATTCCACTGCTAGTCACCATCCACCAATTAATTTCTAATTAAAAGCCGAGACATCATCGAAGCATCTGCACAAGCCGACATGACAACCTGAGACCGAGCACTTTGGTCCAATGAATCGGAGAGAAAATCTCAAATTCAATTCAAATATAATTCTATATTATTATAATTTATAATCCTTTGAGTTGCTAGTGGATATCAACAGAACATCTCCATTTAATCTTGTTCTCCGCAGTCTTCCTTAACTGGCCTCAAAATCGCCCATCAGATTTCATTTCCTTCGTACGCCATCTGCCCTGTTTCACCCACTGACCCACGTTAAACCTATCGTTTCCCATTTGGGCTCCACTTGAGGGTCTAGCGCTTGATGTCTGCCTAACTTTCTCTTTAGTGTGTGTCCGGCCCACCTCCATTTTCTTCGAAATATTTTTTGAGTGGTAGGTTCTCGATTGACTCGTCATCAGAATTCCTTGTTCCTTGTTCATCCTGGCCGGTCATCTGATCATCACTATGGAACGAAGGTAGGTGATGACAAACGTGTGATGAAGAGTCCTAACTGGGACAAAACAGCTATACAGTACTCTCTGCAGGTTTTCCAATGATTCTTTAACCAATTTCAGCTCATGATAAAATCCTGTAACCAATCAGTCAAATCCCTGCAAACCAATACTTTAAAAGTGTGATGTTTATTTGAAAGGCTTCTGGTGATGCGCCGTCTCTGAACCGTATAGAACAAATGACTTTATTCAGTCCACCACAATCTGGAATATCTTCGGTGGCAGTAGGTAGCTTTGTCTTACCCGTTTACTGAATTTAAAGGCTGCAATGAATTTTCTACTGTATATCATCATACAACATCATCATACAGCTGTCGAATGAGATTGATAAAGATTTGGTTCACTGTGTAGTGCTGAAGTGGTTTCCGAATCACTTAACTCTGTCGGAGGCCTTTTTAAAGTCGATGAAGTTGAGGTAGAGAACTGAATGATGCAATATTTACATTTTAGATACGTTTACATGGAGTAACGCCGAATGATGATAAGGAAATAACAACTGGATGACGTTTCTAGTAATATTTGTTGCTGCTTATAATCATATTAATATTCTCATAGGACTTCTTCACTTGATTTATATTGCCTCACTCTCTGTTGTGCATTTGTATAAGAGGTTTTCCTTATATCTAAGCTAGGCATCGTGTCTTATTGATTGCATGTAGTTGGTTCTGATTTGATGGACAAAGATTCAGTAATTAACTTCTCTCTCCCTACCAAAATATTACTATAATAACGATGGAAGACAAGGGCCAGGCAATAGATCCATTATTGAGGAAATTAACAGACATTTATAGATTTTTATGTACATTATTGTCAGCAGAGAAGCGACTTTTTCTGATTGGTTGTTTTCTTACTGAAGGTTATTCTGTGCTCCTTGTGACCGTTTCTCAAAAAGTTGAGCCATATATCTGCAAATCGCATTTGCACACGTTAAATCTGCCGTGATTGGTTGTTGAGTTCCTCAAGAATAATCTTCGTTATTGTTTCTTCTCATGACTTTTATGCTATCTATCCGATCCCATTGTGTGATTACATGCATCACAATGGCCGAGCTTTCTAGCAGGTCAGTGAATTCATCGGAGTCAATCAATCCACCTATAGTTAAATTCGTATGTGTTCTGATCACTTCACTGACCTTGATCGACCAGTCTGACCTTTGCAACTGGCCTCACAGTTATTATATGCTATTCTGTAAATTACATTATTTTGTCTAACTGCGTTCATTGGTTCGTAAAGCTAACAATGTTTTATCTACGAGTGAGCTGTTTGGTTTAAATGCCACCCTATTTTGAACCATATTAGGAATCGTGAATGCGCTGTTTGACTTTTCTTACTTGAGGCTTTAAATTTCTTACTATCAATATTAGCTTTATTATTTACAATCAAAAGCCTGTTTTCCTTATGGGTCATGATAAATTGAGGTCAATTAAATTGTCAGAACTTAGGACACATGAAATATAAGGTATTGAGGCTTGGTAACGGTAATGTTGTCTTAATGCAATGAGGTCGCCAGTCTCATGCCAAACCTTCCCTCTTTCAGGCTTAATATGAGATCGTAAATTAGGGGACCACTAGAACTACATCGCCAGCGAGTGCAACCCGGAACTTCTATCGCACACAAGGAAAACCATGAACTGTGTACATCATATTGGTTTATCCAATCACGTTTTTAACTTGTACAGGAATTTGCTGTGTAATTCATATTGATTCGTTCTTTTTCTCCGTCTTCTTTCCTTTCAAGCTGTTTTTAATTTAAAATATACTTTCTTTCGCTTGTTTAGGCATCATCGTTTCAAATGGAAGGAGCACAGAAGAGGATGTCAAGACTAGGCAGGATCGGAAACCTTGGACAAACCTTCATCAGTGTGAAATCACTGTATCAATATGCTGTAACGCATTTCTCACAGTCTTCAAACTTTCATTAACATCCTCTATCCTACCATAGTGAAGATCATATGCCTGATTAGAAACAATAGTCAGAAATGGTCTCTAGCAATGAATTAATCGAGAAGCTACTCCTTTACAGATATACTGAAGAGAACGGAGATGTGTCGGATACACACTGAGGAGACCGTTGAGCGACATCATGAGCCACGCCTTTGAGTGGAACTCAAGTGCGTAGTTAATATTTGAGCGTCCAAAGGTAACTTGTCAAACTCGCAACTTTAAGATGGACTTTTCTTTCACTTATTCGGGCAGTGCATTTTTACCTACAATTGGGTGGCATGGGTGAGGATGTCCAAATTAGGATTGGAAGGGGACGTCAAACCTCCATTTAGGTTAAATCAGTTGGGGAATTTACTGTACTCAACTTAAGAAGCAAGATTTGCATTTTTAACAATAATGTCAAGTCAATCTGTTTTTTTCAATATGGTCCAACAAATGCGTTTCCAGCATGCTATAGGCTTTCATCAACAACTACCTTCCTCCATACTAAAGTACAGTTGTCCGGCCACAAAATGTAAGCAACAAGAAACTGTGGGGAACCAACCAACCAAGAAACTATCGCCGAAAACTTTTACTGAAAGGAATAGAAATAAATCGACCACATGCTGAGAAAATCTTTGAGCAACATCGCATATCAGGCACACTCTCGAATAGAACCCGAATGAGCGACAACCAGTTGAGTGTCTGAGGATTTATGGGTAATTATGGAGTCAGCTACAGAGTATTGCAGAGATCAGGATAAAATGATGATCTTCCGCTAAATCTCTTTGTTCTACTTGGAACATAAGAGGATGATAGTAATAATAATGGGTTCTTTTACTCTTATGAACAACCTTTCTGTTTTCGTTTGCTTACAGTTTCAATGATTATCAATTCTGGGCTCCAATCATCACTCAGTGCTTTTCGATAACGTAAAAGTGCCTAAACGACTATGGCAATTTATCCATTTTTTCTTCCTGATGTGTATTTTCATATGTTTTGTCACCAAGTGATGTCTATAATTGGATAACATCTGACCTTTATGTGCAACTTTGAAGGGAAATTACAAAAATAATATTTCAGCTACTGGGACCCGATTGAATAGCCAGGCCATGAATTCTAACTTCTACCGATTCGTGGTATTCAGCGCGTCCACCAACTAATGTCATCGATGGGAACTTCATCCTCACTCTCAAATGGATGGACCTCGCTGGTCATGACTTCTCACTAGAACTCCAGTAGACTTAGTCCCGTAGTGGATGACACTAGCTGGGGGTCGCGCTAAATATCACGAATAGGTAAAATTTAGAATTCATGGAGTGGCCATTCAATCGGGTCCCAGTATTTGAATGGCATACATAAGGTCCTGTGCTCGAGAGCCAGTGGGTGCGTACTGCCGATGATTCCCAAACTACGACGAAACAGCTATCTAGTACTCCCAGCTGGTTTTCAATGATTCTCTAACTGATATTAATCCGAGGTTAAATTCGAAAAAGCAAATCTAATCCTTACAAACCAACTCTTAAAAAAGAATATTTATTGTTGACCTATAAATAGAAACTTAGCTAGATCTATAGCCCTTGACCTAGTTAAGTTAAATAATCCAGAAAACAACTAGGCCACTGTAACGGATTCATTTGCATTTGATCACACAATAGGGCGTGATAGGCAAAAAGTATCGTTAAATTAAAATATTTGGGTGGAGAGACAGAGTGAGAGGCCGAGGGAGACAGGAGCTAATCACTGAATCTTTGTTCATTATGTTCATCAACACCCTTAACATAAAGTTTAATAATTCATAAAAAATTGGGCGACACTAAAAAAATTCAGAAATTATTGACTGGACAAATAATTTGTTTTTACATAATAATTGATGATTTAAATATAAATAGATGAAAACTGTCACTCAAACTTGAAATTTTATTTAGTATTAATTGGAAAGAATGTCAATCAAAAATGCATTTAAATTCGTCGTAAATAGATCAATTAATGAAATGGAACTGATCTAGTTTTTCGATTAAACTGATGGGAGTTTATTAACTAGATCATCAACAGTTTGAGAATAATACACAGCTATTCCTCTTGATGAATTTTAAGTAAAGCAAGAACAACGGTGTGGGTTTTGCAGAATAAGATGATGGTACCATCATTGTTTATTTCGTCGGCTTCTCATCAGCTGCTTACAGCCAAAATAAATTTTTATTAAGTTCATGTACAGAAAAGGTTTAACATATTTCCAAATTTTTACATGATGTCAGTTGATAGGAGGTCCTGAACTTAGTGAAGAGTGTTCAGAAAATTACACATACATAGTTTTTACTCAGGGAGTTCAAGTTTAAGCAAAGGAGTTACGTAATGAAGACGAGATGTACGTAAGATGATGAGTTACTAATAAACTGGGTGACCACTCACCGAGTTCAACTCAAATCATAGAAACAAGAGGCAAGCAAAATTACACTATATCGAAGGGTGTGGTTGAGGTTAAAGCCAAAGATTACGTTATCAAATGAAAGAGAGAATAAAGATATCCAGTTACCAGGATTGGCAAGGAAAGACTGATAACTGCTTCTTTCTGAACACATAAATCAGGTTTCAGGTGGTTTATGCAGATTGCTTTGGCAAACTTGAGAAGAAGTGAGCTGTTTAGCCTGTTGATAATTTTGAACGATCTTGCAACGGCCAGCTTGTGACCCATATATCAAGGAGATACCTGGCGACAGCACTGTCGATAGCATCTGTTCCCTTGAAACATAGACTTTTTTCATACATGTTCAGAAAGTCCTTGTTCTTTCCGTTCTCCCAATGTAACTGTTCGCACAGATACATGTAAATTTGGATACACAGTTGGAGTTAGGATGAGAAGGGTATCTGTCGACTTTTGATTGCACCAAATAGCATGTTGTCCAATAAGTAGAGATTTTGTTTGATTGGTTGGAGCATTTCATCATGAGCTGACATCAGTCACAGGACCATCGGAAAACCTGCATTGAGTACTACACAGCTGTTTCGTCCCATTTTGCGACTCTCCATCAGTACGCACCCACCAGTAGGGTACATCAGGTTAAAGGCGAAGCAGTAACTCATCGAAGTAGACATTGCAAAGTGGTCGCGCTGTGTCATAGATTAGCAAAAGTTAGAATTCATGGACTGGCCACTGGATCGGGTTCCAGTGGTCTTATGTTCTACCAGCTTGCCTTGTAACCGAAAGGCTCTGGGTTCGAACTCCTGTAGTGTTTCTGTACTGGTGAAAAGTCCAATGGTTTTCTATCTAATGCCGGCTTACGATGAAATCCTTCAACCAATCAAACGAGAACAAAGTTAACTTCAGGACTGGTTTCAGTTAGTAAAGTATTTAATCTTTTATTGACTATTGCTGCAATATTTAACAAGATACTTTGGTTTTCATGTCTGAGGTGACACATATCCCTTAAAAGTCATAAACTGGCCTTGCTGATGAATGCGAATATCTATGAAATGTAAACAAAACAAGACTTGTTTCCATTATCGTCACCTAAGTGCTGTGACCTTTGAATTAAAGGGAATTTGAAATCCTTTTACTGACCTGACGTAAGGTGAAGTAATAAGTCGAGCAACTCATTCAAGCTCTAACAGACCTTATTGAATTATTACTACGCATTCTCTGTGGTGATTTTGGAAGAAGGTTTTCAGAAGCACACCTGAACTGTTCTCTTCTCTCTACTATAATTTCCACCTGGATCCATGACCGCCCACAAATTTTCATTCCCCTTCCACATAATCTCCTCTATGTCAGACTCAGATCCACGCCCAGTTCGTCGCATTTCATTCGGGTTCCACTCAAGAGACTGTTTTACGCGTGATTTTACTCGAAGGATTCATCGACGTATATCCGATCTATCTGCGTTTCCTATTTCCATATTTTTAGGGTAATAGGTTAGTGGATAGTTTGTTGCCATAGTTGCTCGTTGTTTATCCTTTTGGAACGGTCATCCGACTTCCAGTAATGACAAAGTGTGGGTGCTGATAGACGTTTGAGGTGTCTTAATAAAATAATAAAAGCTTTTCCTGATTTCCTGAATTTGCCTGACATCGACATCCTCATTTGTACCTCCCGTAGTTGAAAGGATGTAGCACAGATAAGTGAAATAGGCAGCTTCCCTCAGATTTGGTGTTTACTGTTTTAGGTAGTGTATCTTCATCAAAGAAGATAAAATAAACTGATACTCTTTGTCGTCGCCAGTGAAAACAGTTTAAATACTGACAAAAAATTAAAAAACGAATCTCAAAAATTAGGTTCATGTTATAAAAGTCAAACTCAAACCCTTCATAGTCATTTAGTCTAAATAACAGTGTGTTTTCGGCATCGGCTTATTCTCTGAGCTTAACGGTTTTATTGTGGATCTTCCATTACCCACCTGGACAGCATATTCAGTGTTGACTTCATTCACATGAAGAATTTCAAAAGAAGAAAGTGTTGCATACACCTAGTTTCACCTAACTTTGCCTAAGACCTTAAAATAACTAGTTTAAGGAGTTATCGCTCACTGGAGTAAGCCCTTTGTTTTTCTGTCTGTTCGGATTGCTGGATTCCTATTAACTGTCGCTACCTTTGATGTGTGGCTAAATTACCGCATTTTAAAGGCCATTATAACGATGTATATAGAGAGTTTCTGTCTAGCATTTTGACTGTGAAACCTCTGTTACTGACGTCTAGTGTGTTCTTCGTTTTTGCGTGCCTGCGGTGTTATTGATGTTGTTGTTGATGTACTATTAGGACAGACTAATCAGCTCTTTAAGTTAGTATTCGCTCACGGCCTACTAGGTCGTAGTTCCCGTTATAACAGGAGGAAATTAAAAGCTTCGTGACTGAAACATCTAGCACAGACAGCTAACTTAGAAAGTTTAATGATATCCACCTCAGCTATCATTCTTCTCTGTTGCTTCAACAAAACACAGTTCCATATGCTGAGTATCGCTGAATGGATGAAGAATTAACTATAACAGTTTGGTGATACAAAGGTCACTTGTGTTTGGTTTAGTTAGCTAAATTTACATTTCCGTAAATATTCACTAAATATTACATCAACCAAGTTAACACCTTATTTTTCACAATCAAATTTTGCATTTTAGTGGGTAGTGAATATTACTCATTCCCTAACGATTTCATTATGACAGAAGCGAGAATTTATTAGTACTTCTAACTGCATTTACCCATTTGAGTGAAAGCAAATATACAGGCCACACAGGAAGACAACAGCCTACTTGCATGATCCTTGATACACCCAAATAGTTGTAGAAAGCTGAAGCCAAGTTATCAAAAATGTTGTATAAGAAAGCATTTTACAGACAGTGGACATGATAACAATGCTGTCAAGTCATTCACTGATGTGACTTCAGAGGCTTGTGTAATTAAAGCCTATGAGCCCATTTTCTGTGTACAAACGGAGATGGTGATCACTTTGAACCGACAGTGACGATATCTTTTACTTCATAATCTGTTATTACCTCTGTAAAATTACTTAAAGTAATTCCAGTATGTTTGACAATTTTATAATGATCTGTTCTGACTTGGCACTTAAATTATGTATATATGTTTGTGCTAGGCAGCATAGTTTCAATTAAAGCCGACTCTACGAATGGGGATGTCAAAACCAGATTCACAAAGCCAAGTCATACCTTCATTCTTCTGAAATCAATGTGAAAATCTTCTGCACTCAGAATGAACAAAAAAATTCAGATCTTCAATACCAACGTTAAGTCGATCAGTCTTTCTATATGGGTCAGAAGCTTGGTATGAGTGTCACGAAAAGCGTTTCCAGCAGGCCATTGAAGAGTTCTGTGAACAACTGTCTTCGCTGGCGCTCTTCTGAATATCCAATAGTCAGCTAGGAAGAGTTTTCAGCAAGAAACTCTGAGAATGAACCAATCAAGAATCTACTGCTCAGCAAATACTCCGAAGGAAATGGAGAGGGATGGGAGACACTCTGAGGAGGTTGATGGGTGATATTGTGTGTCAGGCTATCGATCGAATGGAGCCTGAATGGGAAACAACGAGTTGGGCGTCGTTTCGAGATTGACATAAAGGAGATCAAGTGAGGTAGAGATGAAAGCGAATTGGAAATCGTGAGGCCAGCTAGAGAAGAGTGCATAGAACCTGATGATTTACAGATGTGCTTTTCAAGCCTTATGTTTCACTCAAAACCAAAAAGAATAATAGCGAATTAAATACGTAAGAATGCAATTTGTTTGATTTCTAGGTGTTATATCTGCACCTGCTAATTTTTATAACGATAATGCAGTAATGAACTCAACTGGTACGCTAATATGCCTATTTGTCGGTTGTGCTGTGGTGAGAGCTGTCTGCAAGCCAAAGTTGTAGACAACAGTTCATGTCTATGTTTACGTACCGGATCGGATTCAGGACAGAAAACAAGATCAAAGCCTAACCTTGGGGAACTCAACAACCAATTACAGCAGATGTAGCGTGGGCGGATAAGAATCGCAGATATATTGCCTGACTTTCTAAGAAACGGCAACAAAGAGATGACAGAATAACCTTCAGCAGGAAAACAACCAATCAGAAGACGTCGCTTCTGTACTAACAATGACGAATAATAATGAACACAAAAATCTATAAATATCTATTGATTTTCTCAATAAATGATCTGTTGCCTGGCTCTTGTCTTCTGTCGTTGCAGTACTTTCCGCTTTACTGAGCAAAGTAAATATCAAAAGACAAAGGCTGGCCTGTGACTGTAAGATGGCGTACTGCACATTTTTATTAGGAAAACGACGCATGATATTGATACATTTTTACAACAATAAGGTTGGCATACAGCCATGAGAAATGACTGATCGCACAATAAATCACAACATGCCTCAGAAAGGATGATATACTGTTTTATCCGGGATCCTATTGTGATGAGAGCTGGCTGCTAGCCAGAATGGGTGAACAGTAATTTACGTCAATGTTTACATCCCCAATATTGGTAATGAGAAAAATAAGAACAAAGACTGATTCAACAATCAATCATAGCAGACTTTGCGTAGGCTGATAAAATTGGCAGATAGATAATCTGAACTTCAGGAAATGGCAACCAAGAGATGAAAGATTAACGTTCAGCGAGAAATCACCAATCAGAAGACTGTATTTGTTTGCTCACAATTATCTGTAATAATGTACATGAAAATTTATAAATAACTGTTGATTTCCTAAATAAATGATCTGTTGCCTGGAGACTGATTTTATTAAATCACAGTAGTCAGTCTTTGTGACAATTTCAGCTCCCAGTATAAATAGTTCGATGATGGCATAAGACTGATATGATCTTATTCTTGACCTACTGGCCTAATAAACAATTTTCAAGTGTTTGAAATGATGAGTGCTAGGTTCGAGTCCTATTGGGAACACATTCACCCGATGGGAATCCAGTTTCATCCACCCGACGAGTCCTAAAAACAGAATGAAGTGTACACTCTAGATTCTACTGCTAGGGACCATCAGATTCAAACATAAATCTCTTCGAAACCGTAGACATGTCTCGCTTATGTGTGTGTGCCTGTGTCAACAGACATGAAACCTGAGGGGAGCAGAATTCCGTTCAAGCTTGCTTCCAACATGTTAAACTCACTGATCCCAGATGAATTAAATCTTTTAAGAATTCTAAAAGGAACGGAACTATTTCTTAGGCATTACATACAACCCAGCTCATGCCATCTGAATCTCAATTCCGAAATAGAACACGAGGAAAGCGATACTATTAAATTCCTAGACGTCCTTCTAGCGAAAATGACTGAGGGCACAATCGAAAGATCTATATTTAGAAAGTCTTCATAGACAGGACAGTACATACATTTCAAGAGCTTTGTTTCAATCCAGGAATAAAAATGAACTTAGTCAGAACACTGTTCAATAGAGCACGGAAAATTTGTTCCGACAGTAAAATTGAGAATGAAATAAAAGCTCTGAAGGATATTTTATCTAAGAATGGATATCCTGAGAAGTTCATTAATAAATACTATAAAAAATTAGCCCTGCAAAACAATTCAAACAGTCCTGAAGAAACCTGTCTACATCTGTTCGCCATTCAAAGGAGATGATGTGCAAGAAGTATTCAAACAAAGACTTGATAAAGCTATCAAGAGAACTGATTATGCTGAAAAACTTGTTCTCCTTAACGCCACCAAGCGAGTGCTTCAACAATCTGGGAAAGACCAGTCGCCAATCCTCGACACTTCAAACTACGTTTACATCAGTTTGGGTGTGTTTGTGGAAGCAATACAGAGGTCGTACAGGAAGGCGATTGTCTACTCGCATGATGGAGCATTTTCCAAAATGGTTGAAAACAAATGAGTGCAAAGTGCCAAAAAACCTCAATAACAAAACATTTCGTGGACTATGGACATGATATCGACGCTGTCAAGTCATTCACTGTTGCCAGTCAGCAGACAAAGAAACAGAAAGATGCTTGCAATTGCAGAGGCTTGTGCAATTCGAGTTTATAAACCAGGTCTCTTTTTACAAAAGGAGATGGTCGTGACTCCAAATCTACCATGGTAATACGTTATACTTATTCTTCTACCTCTTATTATTATTCTTGATTCATTTTTTAAACTATCTTTTATCAGTAGCGTTATCTTAACTCACTTCAACATTATTATTGTTATTATTATTTCAACTATTACTATTGATATTACTCTGTTTGCAATTCTTGTTTTATTCTCTAATATCTAATTGTTTATCTAAGTGATGTAATTGAAGCGTAATGCATTTTATCTTAATTTTTATTTCTCATACTCCCTTCCACCTCCCCTTATTTATCTGAACATAACCTGGAAAACATCCGCCCCTGTCTTTCTGTATGACTAATTCAATGTAGTTTATTTACTTATCAGTCTTATATCTCCCAATGTAATTTCAAAAGTATATATACATATATCCGTGTATGTAGAGTATTCAGCTGACGAGTTCTACTGAAATTTTATGAATTCACTAAATCCTACTTTAATAACTTTTGTTGCTTGTTTTAAAACAAATTCAAATCGAGAAATAAATGTTTTCAATTACATACAACTGTATTCATTGATTGTCAGATGACTTTGTGGTATAAATGACGTTGAGCTTTTTCTGTCAATACATTTGTTATTCAACTGTATAAAGAGTCATTTCGATACAATGTTATAACATTGTTTGTAACATTTGGTTGAATGAATATTTTTATTGAACTATAAATATTACGAATAGATCACATGTTTCACAAGTTTCAAGTCATTCGATATGATCACAATCATAAAATTTGTGTAAAAAAAAAAGAAACAAACACGTTTAGATCAGACAGTCTAGTGAAAGGATTAAAAATTGATTCACCAAGCAGTCGTTGAAACAGTGCTAAACAGGCGAACAAAGCTTGAAAAGAAATAATGGAGATTACCGATAGAAATCCAGAGCGAACTGTCTGCTTCATTTGCTATGTTGGCATTGTTTCTACTACGAGCAGCACTGATAACATTAGTAATGCTAGCCAGAATCTGGCACAGTAAGCAAAGCAGTCGGTTATTTATCTGAAATTAGTCTAGAAATCCATAGGAATGAGAACGTGGAAACAGAATTGAATGTATTCACCACTTATGTCAAATCTCTGCATCTACATAATTCAAACTGTCTAAGAAAGGGGACTTAGGTCAATGTAAGAATTGGCGCGGCATTATGCTCCTGTCTATCCCTAGGAAAGTACTAAGCCACGTCATTTGGAGAGAATCAAACATACCCTGGATGAAAAACTTCGACCGGAACAGGCCGGATTCAGGCAAAACTAGTCATGCATCGACCAAATCGCAACACTACGTATCATCATTGAACAGACCTTGGAATGACAGTCAGCTCTCTGCCTCACTCAACTTCATCGACTTTGAAAAGGCCTTCGACAGACAGCGTCAATCGACAGGTTATTCGGAAACTACTTTGCTACTACTGGGTGCTGCCAACAATTATACATCTCATCCAACAGTTGTATGACAATGCTGCATGCCAAGTAATCCACAAGAGGAAACTCCCGAAATCCTTCAAAGTGAAAATGGGAGTAAGACAAGGAAAGCTGCCTACCATCTCCAGGGATCTTCCTGGTTGCAGTAGACTGGAAAATGTGACAGACAGCGGCGGGCAGCGAAGAAACAGGCATAAAACAAACTCACACAAAAAAACTTGGAAGATCTGGACTTCATCGATGATATATGCCTGATTTCACACAAACTGGAATATATGCGGATGAAAAGCAACAAGTTGGCAGGAGAAGCATCAAAGACAGGACTTCAGGTGAACATAGAGAAAACAGAGGTTGGTGATGAAGATACTTGGCCGCCAACAACAACAGACAACAATCAGCAAAAATGAGAGAAATCTGAAAGAAGCAACTTCCTTTACCCATCTACCTTCGTGTGAAGAATCGTTTCAACTATAGGTGGCGACATTGATGAAGATGTCAAAAGTGAGGAACGGGAAAGCAAGGTAAGTTTTCGTTACTTTCAAGTCTGTGTTGAGGTCAACAGCACTCAGCATGGAAAACAAGATCCAGATTTTCAAATCCAATATGAAGTCAGTGCTACTTTACCGATCAGAGACTTGGCGCGTCGAGGAGAACACCACAAACAAACTACAGACCTCCATCAACAGCTATCTTCGCTGAACACTCAAGATCAGATGGCCAGAAAAGATCAGCGAAAAGGATCTCTGGTA
The DNA here is from genome assembly GCA_944472155.2 of Trichobilharzia szidati. Taxonomy (NCBI): domain Eukaryota; kingdom Metazoa; phylum Platyhelminthes; class Trematoda; order Strigeidida; family Schistosomatidae; genus Trichobilharzia; species Trichobilharzia szidati. The sequence goes on from CALYDE020000723.1 coordinate 293,687, forward strand.
ATGAACGAACCAACGCAGCAGGAACCAATTGTGCAACAAATATGTAGGAAGAAATGGAGGTGGATTGGCCATACTCTGACGAAACCACGAAGTGACATCATTGAACAAGCCCTTGAGTGGAACCCGAATGGGAAGCGGATAGCTGGTCGTCCAAAGGTGACTTGGAGGAGGTCATGTGAAGAGCAGATGAAAGCATGTGGGCAGACTTGGAGCCAGGTGAAGACTCTAGCAGAGAACAGAACGCAGTGGAGACGCACGGTTGAAGCCCAATGTTCCTGTATGAATTAAAGGATACAATAATAATAATATAATAATAATGGTCGGACCAAATCATGGCTTCCATCTATGAACTCTGTGGCCACTGATGTGAGCTATCATGGACAGTGGACTATGTTTGTCTTCAATATTCAAAATATGAATATATCAGTTTCCGAAGGATCTTGAGGGGATGTACTACCACTAATACTACTACTACTACTACTAAAATGGTAGGGGCTTTTTCAAGATATCGAGTGTTTCCGCTGATTTGGTTCAACTGTTCAATGTCTTTTTTCGTCGACTTTACCCTCGTACATTAGTTGTTAATGAAAGGGAGGAATTTGAAGCAATATCTTGTATTCTGGCTGTACCATGTTTGTTGTTAGCCTCAATATATAATAGATATCCAAGGAGTTGGTTAGCTAACACTACTATGCATTGTGTTTAATCAAATATAATTAGACTGTTGCTATCATGAGAATAAATGACAGGTAACTGCTTTACTCGGTGGTACAATGGTGGAATGATTGCCAGCCATGAACACTATCAGGGGATGGAGCGCCGGTTGACTTACTCCTAAACCTCATTAAGCCGGTATTATGGCCGGTAAAGAGGAGAGATTGGGCACGAAGCCAGCAACCGCTGCTACGGAAACTTCCACTCGGAACGTAAACTAATAAAGTAAGTAATAATACTGCTCGTTTATCAAACTCTAGATGTTCAGATAATTCTCCTGTCACTTCTGACTAAAGTGAATTTCAAGGAGAAGAAGCTGTTTTTTCAATATACTCGTAGTCGCTTTTGGACGCCCAACGCGTCTGCTAACTTTTAATTGTAGTCTAGTGTAGTTGAAGCTTGAATATTGCTTAGATAAAAGAGGGCTTATTATGTGTAACAAAAATGCGTTAATCACCTTGACTGAATATTCAACATTCTACTCAGATACTAGTCCAACCTTTGAACAAAATTAAACAAAAGTCTTCATTAATTACTGGCAACCGGATGAAAATAGGTGAAGTCGTAACCTATGCGATCCGATAAGTTGTTTGTGGAGACAAATACTCATCAGCGACATTCTTCGAAGGTGGCAATACATCTCAAGAATTGGTGGTCCATTGGATATCATTCCAGTAGTTGAATGGTTAATGAGTTGGTCTTCCAACCTGAAGGTCCTATATTTGATTCCTGGCAGGTACTCCTGAATGTTCAAAACTCAGTGGTTCTCGAAGTGAAGTCAGTTCATTATCGATTTCAAAAGAATCAACGAGACAGAGGAAATGCATAGTGAGTACATCATAACCATATCGCTGACCTTACCACTATTTTTAATTTTTTTAATTTTTTATTATTCCTCTAAGTTCCCAGTGGAACATAGGGCTTCAGGCTAGAGGCCTGAATTTTCAGTAGAAGTTGTATTTTTTTTTAAAGATGGGATTGCTAGCTTCATGCCCAACCTTCCCGCCTTACCAGTCTTATCACTGATTTAGCGAGGTAAAGGAGTGCGTCGGTGGCCAGGGATCGAACCCCGGATCACATGCGTTGTCTGCGAGCATTCTACCGTTGGGCCACCGACGCACCCTTTCCACTATGTTAGCCAAATATTCTAACCGCTGATTCCTAAATTCACGAAAAACTTATGTACACTTCACGAAACAGTACCTATCAGTTACACTGATGGATTACGAATTCATGTTAGATTTCTTAATTTCATAACTTGATGTAATCACCAGTATTAGAATTCCAGCTACAAGTGCTCTCTAGATAATAGGAGCTTTAAACTGTTTCCTCACTGGTCAGCGTCTTAATTTATTTGGAGTACTATAGTAAATTTCTACTGACCCTGCGAGTAAGAGGTCCACACTTCTTTCGTAAGTGACACACTCCTGAACAAAGCCTAATTTAATACCAGGATTCAAGCCTGAAAAATGGGGAAGGTAAGAAGAGAGGCTAAGAACTATACTTCAACTAATGAGGCTTCAAATCTTTAAAAATAAATGCTTGACTGGAAAAACAAAGAATCAATCATGGCTGTAACTTAGATATACAGTCTTCAGGATTGTTGTCATGCATGAACTTATGACATTATTCGAAAACAACAACAACAACTGAGACTATGTATTCGACGGTATTCACCTACAAGGTTTTTGTATATTTTCACTAAACTTTGTTTAGTTATTCGCTTAGTTGTCAATTTTTGTCCTTTTTTTTGTTTACTTTCTTTGTATGTGGCCCTGCAATGAATCATGGCGACGCACAATGACTCATCTCTGTGTGGTGTTCTCCTTCGGTGTGTAAATATATACACATATATGTATTAGAAAAAGCCATGTAAGCGAACAATATTGTTGTTTTCAATTAGATCTTTTTTCAGTTTTCAGTCGAATTTGCAAAGAATTATTTATAAAACATTAACCAATGATAGGGAGTTTGTGTATCAAATAATAATAATAATTTTCAAGAAATGGTTGTTGAAAGGATTCTACAAAAATCAATTCTTGAAAATTAATCTGATGCTTGCTATTGACTGGCTGAAGGACGAAATTGTCCGGAGTTCTGATGAGTAATCGTGACCAGTGAGGTCCATCCACTCGGGAGCAAAAACGGAGTCCCCATCGATAACACTGGTTGGGAGCCGCGCTAAATACCACAAACTGGTAGAAGTTAGAATTCACGGGCTGGCCAGCGAATGGGGTCCCAGTGACTGAATGGTATACGAGCTTGCCTTGTAACCAGAAGGTCCTGGATTCGAAACCCATTGGGTGCATACAGCTTATGAGTCTCAAACTGTGATGAAACAGCTGTGCAGTACTCCCAGCTGGTTTTCAATGATTCTCTAACTGATATCAATACGTCAGTAATAAGGATGATTATAATGATAACAAAATAATGATAATAAGGTTTATACAGGTGACCATAAGAACAACGAAGGTGTCAGTAATATGTGCATATACAGACAATTCAATAAATAAGTTAGGTCAGATCTTAAAAGTTACGTAATATTAAAGGTGAGTTGGACAAAATCAGAGTTTAAATAAATATCATAAAAGTGAATTGGTGAATGGTGACTAGCAGTGTAATTCAGGATGCACACCTCGTCCCATTTGGGACTCGTCTTCTGGATGTACCTGCATTATGCAGTGAGTGATGATGTTTCCACTGAGACTCAAATGCAGTGCTAATAGTTTCAAACGCCAAAGCGTTATCCACTAGACTACTCAGGGCACGAGAGCACTTCAGTCCAATTAATCGATGGGAAAATCTAAAATTCAATTAAATAAATATCATACAAGCACGAAGGAAACGGAAAATAAGAAGAGGTAGGAGGGTTTTAATTAGACTTTACTTAGGTCAAGTGAGAGTCAAATGCAGAACAAACTTCTTTTGTTTGCAAAGACTAGGGTTGTTCTCTTTGAATTCCCATAGCTTCGGCTATGTGAATAAAAGGCGGGTTCGGATTCCGTTTGAAAGTTTTGATGGAATGCGGTAGATAATTCTGAAGACACTTCTAAATTTAATAGGAGTTATATATGCACTTGAAATGAACAACCACTAAAGGAAACATTTGAATCCAGCAAAATAATAGTTTGTCTAAGAAGGACTGCTAACATTGAATCCTTTCCCCTTTTTTCCTAATTTAGATAAATAAAACTCAGTCGTATTACAAGCATGACGACATACTTCCAGTATTGAGGTAAATGAGCTGCAATAAATTCGAATCGGGTTGATGCGTGGTTCAATGACCCAAAACTATTTCCATTAAGACTAATAAAATCTGGAGAGTATTTAAATCTCCACCAGTCTTGTTACATAGTGGTGACTTGAGTTCTTCTTCTTCTGTCGTTGCATTCCTAGCGGAATATAGGGCTCCAAATTAAGAGGAGTTCGAAGCAGCAGGCTTAATAAACATTCCTCTGACTCTAATGATTTACCTCTTCGAGTTTCAAGTGGAAGACACCACCTAAGACTTGAATTTCAAAATTTCAGTTGTATTGGTGCTGTTTCTCCTCACGAAGTGAAGTCGATAACTTCATGCTCAACCTTCAATTATTTCCAGGCTTACTACAGGCCACTAAACTGGCGCAGGTATAAGAGTGTGTTGACAGAGGATCGAACTTACACCATTTGCGTGGTTGTCGCCTATTGAATCAACCTGATATTGATTTTGTTAACTGTGATTAAGCAATTCAGACTAAATTCTTGTATTTCTTTTTCATATATAACTTTATTGTTAAGATGGCTTTTTTATTCACGGAAAGAATAATTGGGCGAAGAACTGTGGCGACTTACATATTCAGGAGATAGCAAATAGTTTTCATTTCCTCACCTATATATCAAACAAACTAACTACTTTTAATGCAAAAAGTACTTTTTAGGAAATGTTATGTACCATTAAGAGTGAGTGAAGCAGTCAAAATTAAAGTGAAAAACAGTGGCATAAATTCAAACAGAAATTTTAAAGTGAGTCTCAAATTTGTACATAATACAACAGATGGATGATTCACTTTCCTAAAAATGCCTTAAAAAAACAACACCCTAATGGTAAGAATTTAAAAAGGCAGACACCCATATTCAATCGTGAAATATGTCACTTTTCATAAAACAGCTAATTAGTGAAGTGTAGTTAATTCGTTATTTCATTTAGTTACAAGTTAGTTAGTTAGTATTTATATTTAACAGACTAAATTGCCAAAGTGTCAGCATATGAATATTAATTTACAGCTAATTAGAGTCCAATAAATGAATCTAGTAAGACGATATCACCAGGGGCTCCGTCTGGTCCCTAGTGAGAACAGTTGATCGTTGATAGCAACAGATGTTGGTGGTGCCATGTCATACATTAACAGTAGTTAACATGTTTAACCCCATGTATTCCTATGCACTCTCGGTAGTAAATATATTCACCTTGTAACCTTATGGTCTTTGGTTCTGTGTCTAGTGGTCTCTAGTTGCACTCTGCTATTTTCTGCAATCCCTTATAGCTGGCCTCACAATTGCTCATACGCATTCATCTCCTTTTCACATAGTCTCCTCCATTTCGCCAAGGAAACTAAACCCAACTCATCGCTTCCCATCTTATTTCCACTCGAAAACCTGACACGTGATGTCTGTCAATTGTCTTCTTAGTGTGAGTCATAACCATCTCTATTTACTTCATGTTTATTGGGCAGTAAGTCCTTGGTTGTTCTGTCGCCTGGCGGAATTCCTAATTGGTAATCCCTTCTGGTCATCTGGTATATTCAGCTGAGCAGAATAGACTGCAGCATGTTAGACTTCCTTTCAGTGACATGCATATCAAGTTTTTCAGCCATATATAAGCAGTGAAATGACATTAACAGGGAAAATTCGAATCTTCATGTGCACCATGATGGCGAGCTACCTAGAATGGTGGCCACATTGTAAACCTGACTGATAGAATTCAGTCTGCACCAAAGAAAGGACTAGAGACGTCACACTAGTTACTAGTGTTCAATCTTTTGGTTTGGCTGAGTGCAACAGACTTCCACGGTGATTTCAGATTCATGAAGGTTTATCTTGATCTTCCTACCCTGCCACTGATGTCTTCATCTGTATCGCTCACCTGTAGTCTAAACACTGCCGCTTATTTAAGTGAAATAGACGACTTTGTTAAGATTTCTCCCGCTGACAGTGATTGATGCTAATTGTTGCCGGTTATGTCTTTCTGTCACTTTTGTCTTCTCCGTGTTCACCAGAATTCCTGTCTTCGCTGTTTTCCTCTTCTGCTAACTTTTCAGTTTCATCTGAAGACAGGTCGTTGAGTTTGTGGGACACATCAGGGATAAATAACCCGAGAAGTCCAGATTTTCAACAGTCTTCTTGTCGGTTCCATTCATATCTGTATTTTCGCTCTCCACGATTTGCATTGAATCGTAATTAGTAATGTGATTTGGAGCCTAAGATAAAATACTGCGCTACCGTACAATTTCAAAGTTTAAATTAAGAATACTTCTCGCTGAACAGGATAACTAACGCGCCTGCTTCAAACTGTCAACTGAAATACTTGACGGCCTTGAAATTTCAGTCTTCTTGTTTTGTTCTTCCAACTATTGCGTCGGGAAGTATTATACTGATGTTAGTGAATCAGCCTAGTGGTAGTGCTTGCATCATAACATATGGATTCGTGATTCCATCCCTGGTGAGATCATAGGTGCATATCACTCAAAAGTCTGAAAGCCTTGAAAGACCTAGATTTTGTTCTTGTCGGCACTTTCCAATCAGCAAGGCGTATCTGCCATCTTGAAAGGAACTCATATCTCTTCTTAAGTCAAGCCCGAATTATCCAGTGTTACATTGAGAGAAATTACCACTCAGGGATTCAAGCTTGCAACTGACCTCCTGTAGCATTGTAGTGGATAGTTTGACTGGACACTATGTTTTAACTAATGTCATTTACGAAGTCTTTTGTTTGACGCAGAATGAACTCAGTCAGTCAAGTTTAATAAATGTGGTCCTCGTGGTATAGATACGTCTTGTTGAAGGGTGCCAAAAAGTACGAAACCTAGGTCCAAGGCTTTCTACCTATTGCTTCTAACCATCTAACAATAAAGTCGACTTTATGGAAGGACTGAGAGGAGAGCATATACTAGATTTTCTGAGCACATTCCTAAGAGTCTCCAGACAAAAAGAAGAAAAGTGTTATCGAGTGCAATCACCAGACATTTAATTGACACAGGACACACAGTAGAAATTAGCCAAGCCTTCAAAATAATCAATACGCAAAGAAACCCATGGGTAGTTTGCTTCGCAGAAGCAATTGCTGTCAAGAGACTTCGACCAGACCTCTGTATACAGAAAGATAGTGTGACTAATCTCTCACTACCCTGGTAACCCTAATTCTATTTTATTTGATTTGATTTTTGTTTGCTTTTTTGTCAGTATCCCTGTGTGTTTGTCTTGTTACGAAACATTTTATTCAATTTTGACTTTCACTTGCTAAGTTGAACTGACTATCAAGTTTCTAAACCCACTTAATTGTCTGTTTAAGTTAAAAATGTTACTTCACTATTCACCCCCACCCTCTTAAACCCTCCACCACAAGATGTGTAAATTCACTCTGTTCTTTGACCCTGACCCTATAATATGCCTCTAATCAATCTGTGTTTTCCAATAGAAATCTGAACTCTAACCCCTCTTATCTAATTCCACTATATATATAATTAGTTGTTTGTTTTTGACATCGAATAATCTGTCTACCTACATCAAATTCTGGAATTATGTTCCTTAAACCTTCTATCTATAACTCCAAGTAATTATGAAAAAGTATGTTCCACAACTTTTTTGAAACTTATAATTTGATTTTGTTTAGGATGTATGCAGTTGATGAGTATCCACGAAATAAAACGAGCTCGTATCATCCTGCGAACATGTCCGTTCTTTCTCTCTTCAAACTAATAAAGGGAACCGGTTGCATGAAAAATTGTATGTTTTTTAGTTCAAATTTTAACGGGGTTTTCAAACTTCAAGATAAAAAACTTTTTTTGATAAGATGGAAAGAAACATAGTCCGTTTTCATTGTTTGTTTTTTTTTGCTTCATTTACTTTATTTGATAAAAAGGAAACTGAATCTAAGTCTGCAAATCTGATCATTTGTGTAGCAGATATGCTTTTCGCGCGCTTCATTGATTATCGATCTGTATAAAGTATGACGACTGTCAAGTGTATGAATGAAATGAAAGACGTTAATATGTGGGGTACGTTGATATACAGGCGCACATATATATCTGTATACGCACACATACGAATTCACATACCCCATAATAAACCAATTTCACTATATTCTGTCTAGACAATTAAACAGTCTGATTTAAGCTTTGTTTAAATATTATTACTACCGTTTTCAGGATAAAAGCCAGTAAGTAGTTGAATATAAAAGGAATGGGTTTTGATTTTCATTTCATTATTGTTATTATTATTGTTCCCTTGGGTTCCTAGTGGAATAAAAGGCTTCAAATGCACGTCTCCACTTGCTTCTGTCTTCTGCTGTACTCTTCACATGCATCCATGTTGGTCCATACGTGGTCATGAAGAAAATAGTGTGGGATCATTAAAACTTTTCAAGGTTGACCAAAAGTAGTTTCTATTTCAATTTCAGAAAAGGAGAGGTAATTGAAGCAGGTCTAAATTTAACAATAATAGCAGGATATGATCTGGTTAGTGGGATAATCTTAATGTCTGTTCATGTCTCAGTCACAACATCACTGAAAAAGAAAGTGGTGAAAAGGTTTGTTAGAGGATAACATTATATTTTAGCACATCTTCCTAGGACAAAAGCAGGTAAACCATCAGGACTACGACTTTGGGAGGATTGAAGAGATTTCAGACATTTGAGAACAACAAGATTGTTAAAACCATGAAATTCACTAGTCTTTTTAGTTTTTACACTAGGAAAGAAAGCATCCTGAGGAGACCATATGAAAGATTCGTCAAGCGTATTTACATCAACGGTGGGGACAACGTTACTTTGCTTACCATTACCAGTAATTTCATTGAATCGTTTCCACATGTTAGAGGGAGTTTTACACGACAAACGTCTTCCGTTATAAATAGTGTTCAGTCATTGGATTTCAGATTTGATTAAGATTTTAATTGTTTTTAAGCCAGATTTATCTATAGACTTGTATAACCACTCTTTTCACCACAAAGCTTTTTGAGATAAGGAGAAAAAAGATGGTCGAGTCTTTTGAATAGTGTCAGTTTCGGGTAACATATGTCGAGGCAGAATTTAAGATGATCCTCTAAATTATTTATTATGTAACGACAGAAAACAAGAGCCAGGCAACAGATCGTTTATTGAGAAAATCAATTTATAGATTTTTACGTACATCATTATTCGTAATTATTAGCAGAGTAACAGCGTCTTCCGATTGGTTACTTTCTCGCTCAAAGTTAATCTCTCATCTCCTTGTGGCCGTTTCTTTGAAGACCAGACCATATATTTGCGAATCGTATCCGCCCACGCAAAGTCTGTTGTGATTAGTTATTGAGTTAGTCTTTGATCTTGTTTTTCTCATGATCAAGATCTGGGATGCAAACATTGACGTAAAATGCTGTCTACCAATTTTGGCTAGCAGAGAGCTCTCACCACAATTATACCATCCAGTCTTTGTTCAATATGTAGTTCCCAATTAGTAACATTTAGCACGCATATAAGCTTGTGTATATTAACCTGTGAGTGACACCTCTGTTGTGTTTACCTGAATAATTGACAAAAGATACATGTGTACCACTCACCATATATCTTAAGCAGTACTCGTGTGACATATCTAAGAGATAAATCCTAACGGAGAAACAGCTGACTTTTTACTTTGCAAACACTTTTATTTACTCGATTTTTTCCGAGGAAAACAGGAGGAATTCTTAGACTCAGATTTCGCACTGACTGGCACTCGTCAGGAACGCATGTTCGAAACTTCAAAAAGAAATTCATGTCCCCTTGGCGACTCTATTATATTATTGTTTCCTTTAATTCCTAGAGGAACATAGGGCTTCAGCCGTGCGTCTCCATTGCGTTCGGCTCTCTGCTAGAGTCTTCACCTGGCTCCAAGTCTGTCCATACGTTTTCATCTCCTCTTCACATGACCTCCTCCAAGTCACCCTTGCACTGACGTCCAACTCGCTGCTTCCCTTCGGGTTCCACTGGAGCAATGGCTTGTCTAGTGATGTCACTTGATGGTTTCCTCAGAGTATGGCCAGTCCATCTCCATTTCTTCCTGCCTATTTGTTTCATAATCGGTTCCTGGTTGGTTAGCTCCCAGAGATCCCTGATGCTGATCTTTACTGGCTAGCCATCTGATCTTGAGAAGTATTGAGCGAAGACAACTGTTAATGAAGGTCTGTAGTTTGTTTGAGATGCTCTTTATGACGCGCCAAGTCTCTGATCCGTATAGTAGCACTGACTTCACATTGAAGTTGGAAATCCGGATCTTATTTTCATTTAAATGCTGAGTGCTGTTGATCTCCACACAGACTTGGGAGAAATGAAAGCTTGTCTTGCTTTTCCGATTCTTGCTTTGGTATCCTCGTCAGTTCTACCTGTAGTTGAAACGATGCTTCCCAGGTAGGTAAAAGAGATTGTTTCTTTCAGGTTCCTCCCATTTATGCTGATTGTTGTCTGTTGTTGTTGTTGCTGTTGGTGGTGTTGCCCAGGAATCTTCATCACCGACCTCTGTTTTCTCTATGTTCACCTGAAGCCCTGTCTTTGATGCTTCTTCTGCCAACTTGTTGCTTTTCGCTTGCATATCCTCCAGTTTGTGAGAAATCAGACATATATCATCGGTGAAGTCCAGATCCTCCAAGTTTTTGTGTGAGTCCATTTTGTGCCTGTTTCCTCATTGCCCGCTGTTTGTCGCATTATACAGTCTACTGCAATCAGGAAAGTCATTGGCGATAGTACGCAGCCTTATATTACTCCTTTCCTCACTTCGAAGGATTCCGTAAGTTTCCCATTGTGGATTACTTGGCATGCAGCATTGTCGTACAGCTGTTGGATGAGATATATAATTGTTGGTGGCACCACGTAGTAGCGAAGTAGTTGCCAAATCACCTCTCGATCGACGCCGTCTGTCGAAAGCCTTTTCAAAGTCGATGAAGTTGAGATAGAGAGGTGACTGCCATTCCAAGCTTTGTTCAACGATGATCCGTAATGTCGCGATTTGATCAAAACATGACTTGGCGACTCTAACCCACATCAATGAATAGTTCAGCTGTGAAGTCTTTGACTGCAATCCTGAATGATCCAACTTTGAATATGCAAGACGAGATCGTTTTCTCTTCAACTAGCGCCCGAACCTAGTGCTTCCAACCTATTTCTTTCCCGACGAGCTGATATTAGTTAAGAATGTACCGAAATGGTTAGTCCTTTTTTTAGCTTAGTGACCGTAGTGTCAACTTAGCTGATACAATCCAGTCAAAGAAAGTACCAAGAAGTGAAAGCTTGACACCGACTGCACTGAATAAGATAAGCAATACAGTTTTATTTTCATTTAAAAATGAGTCTACACACATATCACCTTACAACTAACAACTGGTAGCGAATTTAGATAGACAGTTGGACCAAAGCTTTAGACCATGTTAATACTGTTTCCTGCATAATTATTGTCTTAACATTGTAGATACACTTGTTGCTCTAAATTGTGCTTACGTTTTAAAAACTGAACCAAGTTCAAGGTTAGTTTATAATTCAAACAAAAAATCATTACATATCCTAATGTGTAATACATTGTGAAAATAATGAACAAGGTCACTTGTTTATGTGTGTGAGCGTGTGTGCTACATTTTTGCATATCTCTCTGTAAATCTTTTTAAATTTCAACCACAGAGTGACAGAGTGCCTTCGCTTTATTCATCATAAGTACTGCATTCAAAAATATTTTCTTAAAATCAACCAAAGATGAGAAAAAACGATGGCAAATTAAAATCTGAATCCACAATTGAGCTAAAAATTGTTCAGGATGAGTTTAGAAAATACCAGAAGAAAATAATCTTAAACGAAGTGGAATAGCCTATGAGGTAAAACTGAATATATTCGAGGAAACTCCTATTGAGATGCAGCCTAAACATCTGTTAGTGATTGTGAACATTTGTGAACGTTTTTTCCTTGACCATTGGCGGGCAACTTGAAGGCGCGAATAATTTAATCGTGTACAACTTGGAAGAAGACGAAAGAATACGAATAAAAGTATAATACATTCCTTGTAAAACATTTTTTCATAGACTTTGTACAGATTATTGATTTTAACTGCCGAACAATACAACTTCTTGTCATTCATTGTGTTTTGGAATTAAAGTCGATATTTTGCATAGTATAACTGTCGATTGGAGCGTCTTCGGAAGTAGTAGTAACTAAGAGTTAAGTGTTATGTATGTGAATATGAGGACCTTGTAGACTACGAGCGAATCTAACTAATGCGCTGGCTAATCTGTCTTAATCGCACGTCAACAACAACAACAATAATACCGCCGGGCACGCAAGACAAATAAAAGAGAAGACTGGACGTTGATATGAGAGCTTTTACTGTCTCAAACAACAGTCGAAAATGTTAAACAACAACTCCGTATTTATACAATTAGAAAAATCAATGTCACCTTTTAAAAATATTAACGACCTTGGGGATTCAGTAATTTAAATCAATAATCACGCAGATGCGTGAAATCAATGATTATGCTAATGTGTGAAATAAATAATGAATATTAATGATTCCCCTGCGTATATATTACCTCCCCCTTTTAAAAAGAATCTTGCAATCAGTTTAGTATCTTTTTTCCTTGGGGTCGATTTGGAAAGGAACTGTTTGTGTTCGTTTGCGCTGGGATCGTCGGCTGGGTAGCATCTCTTGTTTTGCTTCTGGTTTGACTGGTGGTATTTTGAAAGTTTCCAGTAGTAAATCCAGTGGCAGTTTAGGTTCTTGGGATGTAGTATATCGACGTCGTATCTGATTTTTATGTCTTATCCACCATTCATCCCCAACTTTAACCTTGTACATTAGAGTTCCATGTCGACATTCTATCAAGCCTTCGGCCCATTTTCTGTTCCTCGGTCGATAATCGCGCACATAGACGGCATCACCCTTGCGGTAATACGTCACGCTATTTCTTCGTTGATGTGACGAAGATGGTAACATGGAGTGGTGATGAGTTCGTAGCATTCGACCCATTAGAAGTTCTGCAGGGCTTTTCTTCTGTTCTGCCAGTGGTGTAGTTCGGTATACAAAAAGAAAGTTTTGAATTACTTCCGGTTTCGCCCCTCCCCCTGCTTTCAACAACGCTCGTTTGAAAGTGTCGACAAATCTTTCTGCCTGACCGTTGGATTGAGGGTGATCAGGTGGCGACCGCACGTGTTGTATACCGTTTCTCTTGCAAAATTCCTGGAACGCTTGTGAGGTGAACTGACTGCCATTGTCAGATACGATGATTTCTGGTATACCGTGACATGCGAAGATCTTTTCCAGGACTGATACTGTTCTGCTGCTAGAAGGTGGTGTCACTTGTACTACCTCCGGCCACTTTGAGTAAGAGTCCACGAGAACCAAGTAGTATATACCTTCTATCGTCCCAGCAAAATCCACATGTAGGCGGGACCATGGTTTTGACGTGGGCCATGCTCTCGGTGGCGGATCTTTGGCTGCCATGACAGACATCACTTTCAGTTTTTGAGCAGAGCCTCTCTTACTGGAGCTAACAGTTGCTACTTTGTTGCTACCAGACATCCAAGCACTTTTGGCGCAGCCATACTCACTATGACGATTCGAAGTTGGTTTTAAAAAAAAAAAATCATTCTTTCTAATGGGCTTAGGTTTAATATATCTGTCTCTGATTTCTGGTTTTCTTGTTGAGGGCTCAATACTTTCAATTTTCTGGCATACACTGCTTAACGGAATCTCTGACAGATGCAGCTTCTCGAACCAGTCTAACCCCAAGAGGTCAAGGTTTGAATTGTTGATGTAGCATGTGCCGACGAAATGACTATCGCGAAAATCAACGCTGCATTTAATTTCTCCATTCAATTGTAGTCTTCCACCACATGCACTAATTGCTATCTGATTTGTCTTCTCTATGGCAGGGCATCCCAACTTCTGCCATAATTTCTTTGATATGATTGTAATATCGGGTGCTGTGTCGATTTGTAGGCGTGCCGGCCGTGTATTAATCGTCAGATTGATATATTTGCGAGGTGCTGGAGTACTAATATGATATGTGGCAGTAACACCCAAAGACTTAGGCTTGTTGCGCCGTTTGGGTCGACTACGAGATCTGGGTCGGTTGTTGCGTTTGCAGTAGCCATCTTTGTGACCAACAGTATGGCATCGACGGCATTTATGCTGTTTGAATGGGCACAAGTTTGCAAAATGCCAGGAGCCACAGTGCCAGCAGGCTGATGGTGGTTTATGCTGAGGACGAAGCGGTGCGGTTGATGTCGACGGTACTGGATGCACCGCCTGCACTTCTGCTGCATTTTGGCTGCCAGACTGCACCAAGACGGTATCGTTGTGAATGTTGATTAAACGCTGATATTCTTCACCGACGTCTTTCAAAGTCATCCGTGGATCTTGTTCCAGACGATTTAATAGACGTGTGCGTATATCAGCAAATTTGGGAGACTGCAAACCACAAATGAAAATCAGTACCTTGAACTGGTCTTCTGAGAGTGATTTCAATTTAAAACGTTCACACGTGCGATTGACTATACCCAACTGAGTATGGATATCATCATTTTCGTTCAGAACAAGTTTCATGCAATGATATCGAATGTTGAATAACGATCTCTGATCACCAAACTGATGACGAAGGGTATGGACAGTTTCATCGAATGATCTTTCGCTGGGCTTCTGGGGCAGAATTAAGTTGCAGTATTTATCTAGCTCATCTGCTCCCAATTTACGAAGTAGAAGCCGTACTTTCCAGGCATCATCTTTATCCGCAAAGTCTACTCGAAATAGGTCTTCATATCTGCGAAACCAGGTATCAAATGTTACGTTCGCATCTGGATCATAAACGAATTCTGAAATGCTACTACCAATGCTGTCGTTGGCTGTAGATGAATCAGCAGAGCGTGATATTTGTAGACCAGCAAGCATTTCCATCAATTTTAGCTGCTGTTCCATTAGTTTCTGTAAACGCAGTGGGTCCATCTTCAGCAAACCCGTCGCCAAATTTGTTATGTATGTGAATATGAGGACCTTGTAGACTACGAGCGAATCTAACTAATGCGCTGGCTAATCTGTCTTAATCGCACGTCAACAACAACAACAATAATACCGCCGGGCACGCAAGACAAATAAAAGAGAAGACTGGACGTTGATATGAGAGCTTTTACTGTCTCAAACAACAGTCGAAAATGTTAAACAACAACTCCGTATTTATACAATTAGAAAAATCAATGTCACCTTTTAAAAATATTAACGACCTTGGGGATTCAGTAATTTAAATCAATAATCACGCAGATGCGTGAAATCAATGATTATGCTAATGTGTGAAATAAATAATGAATATTAATGATTCCCCTGCGTATATATTATTAAGTTCCTTGAAAACGTCCAATTCTCTTTCAGTAACAAAAGGCATTGGCGAAAAAATGGTATAGCTATGGGCTCACCCCTTGGCCCGTTCCTTGCAGACTTCTCCATGTCAAAACTAGAAAACGTACATGTAAAAAAATGATTGATAATTTTGAGTTTTACAAGAGATACGTGGAGAACACATTCATTATCTCCAACAATGAGGAGAATTCGCAGAACATCTTGGACTTCCTCAGCAGTTGCTATCCACCAATTCAGTTCACACAAGAGAAGGAATCCGACACAAAAATATATTTTATGAACGTTCAATTAACAAGATGTGAACAAGACGGAATACTAAAAAGATCCATCTACAGAAAACCGACATGGAAGGCACAACTTACTAAGTATCATAGTTAGGTGTCTCTATATACAAAACGAAACCTGATCCGATCACTGATCCAAAGAATACACAACATTTGCAGACCTGATTCTATGGAAGAGGAGCCAAACAGGCTAAAGAGAATCCTCCCAGAACGTTTCGTCATACAATCTATGAAACTTAAACCATCAAAACTGCCCCACACTCTCTGCTTCCAAAAAACTACTTAACCTGAACCTACAATCCAAATGAGATTCATCAGCAGAAATACTGAGGAAACGCCTGTCCCACTCACTGAACACAACCTTCTTTGCAGCTGAACTCTGACTAACCTTCTCTACGAAACCAATGATTCGCAAAAACGTGAAGGACAGGTTACTGCTGTTGGCCTCATCAATTTGCATTTATCAGTTCATCTGCTCGTGTAAAGCTGGGTATGCCCACCGTATTCAGAGTTTGCTATCCAAACGTATCAGCGAACAATTACTCACAGTCATGGTTTTATAAAGGAGAAAAAAATCCCCAAAAGTCCATCCTGGAATACCTGATCGAATCGGAGCACCAAGTAAACCCACAAAGTAACTTCAAGGTCATCTACAGAATACGTGGGAATCTTGCTAAAGAGTATGAGTCCAACTTCTTCAAATGGAAGAAGCAATGGCAATTCACGTGTTAAAACCTGAACTCTGCATACAAAAGAAAAAGTTAGTTCAGTCATTAAATCTACAGCGGAACTGGCCCATCTTAACACCAAATACGCAATTTTTGTTTCGTCTTTTTCTTGCTTGTTTGTTTCTTAATTGCATAATATTTTCTTCCTCCATGCCTTATTACCACTGTTGTTAGCTTGACTTTTGTTCACTTTTAACTTTTGCCTAGCTCTACTCAACCCAGTCAATTAGATTAAGTCACTCGACTTGCTTATTTAATTTTACTTTAGTTTCTAACCCATTGACGAAATTTGTTTATCTAGAACTTTCAATTCTAATGACACATTCTTGGGTATAACATTAATTTTCTATAGTGTCCAGTTGACAATTTGCCGCGCTAATTATCTCAAATAATGAGTGGATTGCATATACACACGCTCACATACACACATCTAGCTGAACAATAGTTCCATTAACTAATATTTATTCAGCATTACTCTTTAGCATATCCATACTAAAGATCAAATAGTTAACCAGCCAGTCAGAAAGAATTAGCAACAAGAATCTCCATCTGGCAATAAACAAACAAACCAAGAGCCGATTGCTGTTGGAGAAAACGGAGGCTGTTGAATGAAATCGCGCTCAATGCAGGCCATCGCTGGAATAGAATCCCAATGAGAAGCAACTAGTGGGTCGTCAGTGCAAGGGTGACATGGAGGAGATGATTTAGAGAGGAGGAGGAGGAGATGAGAAATTATGGAGAATCGTGGGGCTAGCCAGCTGAAGAGGATAGCAGAGAATAGAACAGAGTGGAGATGTGTTGTTGAAACCGACCTATGCTCCACTCAGAACCGAAGGGAATAATGGTGATTATTCTTGAGGTAATAACCACTATTTAACCAAAATTATTATTATTACCTTCGGTTCCTAGTGAGACACAGCATTAAACCGTGTTCTCTGCACTCTCTTGTAGCTAACTTCACTATTGCTCCTAAGCATTCTTCTCCTCTTCACATGACATCATTCACATCACCTTTGCAGTGACATCCAACTCATCGTTTCTTATTCGGTTTCCAATGAAGGGTCTGTCTGGTGCATGGAGTCCCTTAACAGTCATCTCAACCTGCATCCAATCTATCCATCTCCATTTTCATCTGCATATTTGTTCTGCGATAATCTGAGTGTAATTAAGTCGATGTTGTTCCAAATTGTGACTTAAGCACTACGAGCACACCTGCAATATCTGTTTCCATAGAAATCCACACAGATAACGTGAATAAATTATTATTAGTCTGAGGATGATTTCGCCAAATATATTTCCATCTTTTAGTGAAAGAAAAAAGAACTATGAAATATATTCTAAAATCTGATTGGTTAATTCAGGAAATTACAAAAAGCATTCTTACGCCAAGGTCATCTGTCTGACAGATTAATCTAAGCTAATATAATTTCTGAATGTCAAGGCATCTTAAAAAATACTAAATTGATAAACTAAGGATTATTCCTAGACGTTAACACCACTGTGATATACAAGCGGTTGGAACTTCTCCAATAAAACATTCTCAATTCTTGATGTCGTTGTGTTCTCTGAGCTGGATAGTTAATTTGCGAAGTTTTCATCGCCGTATTGGGCAATATCTTCAGCGCATACTTCAATTTGAAGTGAGATTTTTGATTTCCCCAAAAGTTTATTAACCATCACTCCAGGAGACCTTGAATGTGATCGGTTGTTTTTGTGTGTTTTGACACCTTCTAGGCTACTTGTATTGGAACTGATTGTTTCTTTGACTTGTACTTTGACCCTTTGTGTGTGACTATTCTTTCTTATCGGCTGGTAAATTTTGTCTATCTCGATGTGTCTATCGATTGACGATTCACTCGAATGCCAGGCAGCCTTCTAAAAATTCTCTGGCATTCTTTGTGATTCCTCTGTCTGATATCTGAACGTTGCCCAGTCGAAATGATGTCCGTGGAGGTCTGTATGTAGCAATATGAAGGAGTGCATGATATGTCTCTTGACGGCTAGCTTATGTTCGTGGAAATGTAAACAATAAGTGTGGATAGTAATAATAACAATAGTGAGTGTGGTAACAAAATATTTGTGATCAAATAGGTTATGTAATATATATATATATGAGTTTAATAATTAGTGATGTACCTGCTTATATATCCTGCACAGTATAGTCCAACACTGTTTGTGAAGTATTCAGCTGAGGATGAGTTCCACTGACATTTTTCATGAATTCCTTATAAGCCCTAACTTATCGACGTACTTCTTGTGGCTGCAAAACATCCGAAGTAACAGTGCCAGAAAGTTCAATAACAAAGCACCTTATGGAGTACGGAAATGATATCGATGCTGTCAAGTCATTCACTGTTGCCAGTCAGCAGACAAAAAAACAGAAAGATGCTTGTAATTGCTGACGATTGTACCATTAGAGTTTATTAACCAGGTCTCTGTGTACAAAAATAGATGGTCATCACTGAATCTACCATGGTAATACGTTTTACTTATTAACTGTATTATTATTAACACTTTGTTCTAACTCTTATTATTATTATTATTCCTGATTCATTTAAAACTATCTTTTATCAGTAGCATCATCTTAACTCGTTTTAGCATTATTGTTATAACTGTTACCATGAATATTACTAAGTTCCCAGTTCTTGATATATTTAAGTTCTTTCTCTGAAGAATAAATGTTTACCTAAGTAATGTCATTGAAGCGTAACACATTTTATCTTAATTTTAATATCCAATCCTCCCTTCCCTTTAACTATTTGAACATGACCTGGAAAACATTCACACCTGTCTCTCTGCATGATTAATTCAATGTAGTTTATTTGATTATCAGTCTTATATCTCCCAATGTATTTCTAATAGTAGATATATATATATCCCAGTATGTAGAGTATTCAGCTGAAGAGTAGTTCTACCGGAATTTGATGAATTCATTTAATCCTGCTTTATTAAATTTTTTTACTTGTTTTAAATTCTTGTCGATAAATAAATGTTTTCACTTGTCCCATATCAATTTGTTTATTAGATATATCACACGGTGAAACAGCATTATTATTCATTGGATGACAAGGTTTCGTAAACAATTTATTACTCTTCATGATCGTATCAATTATAATCACACGACTTCGAAACTTGAGTTCTGCAGTTTTATTTGTTCTCTCCTATTTTTCGTAGGCGTACAGGAATTTTCAAGGTGTCCGGGTGGACTGGAGTTGAAACATTCCTATTGCACGTATTCTCTGTCAGTTGATTAGATAAACAAAGCTTTCGCCATCAATCTCTACCTCCACCCTTCTATAACAGTTTATGAGACTATTGTCTCATCCCATCCTATTGTATACTTGTGTGTAATTGCATGTGATATAGCCGAACTATTCTCCAGATTTCTTATCTTATTTGGGTCAACTAATCTAGATTCTGCTAGGTTTTAATGCTGCTCTAGTTTCACTGACTGACCCCGTTCTACTACTTTGACTCATATATTTTACTGAACAATCATTGCAGGGTATTACATAAACTAAATTGTTTTGTCTAATTAGCTCCACAGGAGTTTTCCTTTAACCTACAAAGCATGTTTCTAATAAAGTGTATGGGGGTTCGAATGCCAGACACTTTCATTCCTGCCTACATTGTTAAGAATTCTCCGTGATGTTTCCGAGGTGCCTTCTTTGTATGGAAGTACTACTGATGATTAAGATTCCCTATTGTTGGTGTTGTCATTATCCTGGGCATGTTTGAAATGCATATCATCATTAACATCATTATTATAATTACTATTATTATTGTTATTATCACTATTACCACTATTATTATTAATTGCATACAACTACAGTGCTCAAGTTTCACACATTTATTAAGTTTCCGCTTGTTGTCTGAAAGAATGAAAAATATTCATTCAATGAATTGATATCCATTAATTGAAAGCTGAGTGATTAATACACAGAATATATGAATTACAATCTGTGAACTGGCATCTAAAGTCACAGATATTGTGTACCAAATTACAATATGTGACTAGAAATCGATTTTACGCATTATTATGAAAACTGAGTTAAAAACTAATTCAAAGGTCATTCTTAATATGATCATATTAGCCTCAGTTCTCATACGAGATTAGAAACTGTTGAGCAGAATCATCAGACTAGACATTTCTTCACATATAAGTATAGAATTTTATCAAATCAATCTAAAACATAATATCACTTCACTGAAATATGAAATTAAGGTTTTGTATGGTAAAATTTAGTACAATCAGGTAGAGAATAGAAATACTTATGGCATTAGTAACACCTGAAGACAAGGGTCAGACAACAGATCCCTTATTGACAAAATCAACAGGTATTTATAGATTTTTATGTACATTATTATTAGCGCTGTTGTTAGCAGAGAAACAGCGTCTTCTGATTGATTACTTTCTCGCTGAAAGTTAATCTCTTATCTCTTGGTGGCCATTCCCTTAAAGGTCAGACCAGATATCTGCGAACCATATCCGCCCAAGTAAAGTCTGCTGTGATTGGTTGTTGAGTTAGTCTTTGTTCTTGTTTTTTTCTCATGACCAAGATATGGGACGTAAACACTGACGTAAATTGTTGTCTACCAATTTTGGCTAGCGGACAGCTCGCACCACAGTACAAGCTAGCTGCAGAACATTAGATCCTGTTCTGTATTTCCATTAATTCGTATTGTATATACTGCCGATTTATTAATAGGAATAGATGGGATCGACTTACATCAACCAGTGATATTTGCCAGGTAGATGGAAGTAATCTAAACAGCAGACGGCCATTTCCCCAAGTGGTGATGTCGAACAGAACCAGTTCAGCTTCTGAAAACCAGAGGATTCTTCAATCTGGATCTCATTACGAACCAAAATCAGCGATAAAACTATCGAAAAAAGAGAAGACTGGATAGCTGTCTCCTCCTAGTTTTGCAGACTATTCGACGGCATACACCCATGATTACGTTAGATCTCAAAGCGGTCATATTGCCTTCCAGTCACTGAGAGGAATACCAGTGGCCCAGTGATGTTGCTTAGGCATAACATCGAACATCAAATCAATAGAATCCATTTTTTATTGTCGTGTCTAGGGCTATAAAACACCCATCGGGATTCAATTAATACTCTCTAATTCTGTGAATCTTTGACGCTAGTCTCAAAAAATTATAATAAACACTTTACTAAAAAGTCATCATTTTGTGCATTTTTAAGGAGATTTATGGAGTAATATGGCTCGTTATCAGGAATAAAATGTGCTTCTTTGTCCATTCTCCTATGTTTGTTGCTCTAGGAACTTCATTTTCCATATTCGAGAGCACCTACTAGTGTGAGGAAATAAAGGCATAGTAAAAGTCAGCAACTTAATTCACCTGTAGATTTTCCCATCGATTGATTGGACCGAAGTGCTCGGTCTCAGGTTAGCTTCTTGTGCAGATGCTTTGACGATGTCTGGTGGATGTTGACCAGCAGTGGAATTCAGGTTGCCCATTTCGGTCCAGTCAATTGACGAGAAAATCTAAAGTTAAATTGAATAATTAACATGACCCGTTGCACAAGAGTTAGTTCTCGTGGCACAAGTGGTCTAGTGGATAACGCTTTGGCGTTGGAAATTATGAGCACTGCGTTCAAGCCTCGGTGTGAACATCATCACTCACTGCGGAATGCCGGTACAGCCAGTTGGCAGACGAGTCCCAAATCGAACGAAATGCGCATCTTGGCTGGATTCCACTGCTTGTCACCATCCACCAATTAACTTCTAAAAGTCAATTACAGTTGGACATTTAATCCCCTAAACATATTACAAAGCCTGCATTACCAAATGAACTACCGAAAACCTCTAAATACTGAACACTCTAAACATCTGAAGCTATGGCAATTCGCTTAAAACAACGGGAGGTCTGTGTACAGAAGAAACTGGTCCTGTCACTGTTGTAGTACTCCGGTGTGCTATTGAACCTATCAGTTCATCAATTCTGGATATTATTTTCTTTAATTTATCTGATATTCAAGCAGTTTAATGTTACATTTATGTATATTATCGCTTACAGATGCTTTTGAACTGTAATCAATCGATATTATTGATTCCAAGCAGCGAAGACAGGACTCCAAGTGAACATAAAGGAAACAGAGGTGATGAAGATAACCAGCCAACAGCGACAATGAAAATAACCATCACCAGTCACCATCAAGCGGGGGAGATTTGATAGATGTTGCTTCCTTTACTTATCCAGCCAGGGAGCAGGGTTCCAGCCAAAGGCGGATACCACGGATGAAGATGAGAAAGCCAGACATATGAGAAATAGGCCCTCAACAACTTGAAACCAGTTTGGATATCTTCTCTTGTCACTCAGCATAAAGAACAAGATTGAGAATTTCAACACAAATGTGAAGTCAGTCAGTCACTTCTTCTATACGGATCAGAAAATTGCACTACGTTTCACGATAAGGATTTCCAACAGTCTCATGCAGACTTTTATCAACAGCTGCCCACTTCACTTGCTCCGTACGGAAGACCAAATGGTCAACCGGCCAGAAGCAGTTGATAACAAGAAACTCTGGCAGGTGACAAGCCATCCAAGTGCTGATGGTTAAACAAATATGTGTAAGAAGATGGATATGGATTCGGCATATACTGAGAAGATCGTCGAATGATATTGCGCTCAATGCAGGCCACTGCTCGAGCGAAATCCCAAATGGAAATGATGACTGAGTCGTTAGTGCAAGGGTGACATGGAGGAAATCATGTGTGTTCGTACAGCCAGTCAGTTGAAGAGGACAGCAGAAAATAGGAGAAAATTGGGGATGTGTTGTTGAAGCCGACTTATGCTCCACTGGGAACCAGCAGGAACAATAATAATATTATTATTGATTCGATGTTAATAAGGAAGCATTACTGTTGTTAATAACAATAATAATTCTTTATTATGGGCATATAACTGTAAAACCTGATTAAGAAGTTATCGAAAAAAGTACTGCTTTTTTCCTAATCAGTCTTCTTCAATAGTGTCTTCGAAAGGCAGGGAAATATTTGGAAACCTGAAAGTGTGTGCACACAACTGTCCAAAGTGTCTAGAAGTGAAGTAATTACACTGGAGCAAATGAAGCGAAAATTCTATTTTAGAAGATAACTTATTTCAAGGTCAAACGCCTAATTATTCAATAACAGAAATTCAATAAATTGCTTCAAGTTACCAAAAATATATGCAAATATAAATGTAATTTAATATGACTCACGCTTGTTATTTTGTGAAGGCTATTAACACTACCACCCAGTTGTCTAAAATCGAATCAGGCGGAGAGGAATTTGAAAGGGGGACTAATCAATTAAATGTTGAGCGCTCAACCTAGTGAGCCATATCTTGAAAGAATTTAGTCATTATTATTACAATTACTGCCTTAGTTTCGGATTGAAACACAGGGTTTCAACAGCAGATCTACATTTCAGCCAATACTTTCCAGTCTTCTTTAGATAGCTTCACTATCGACCGCCACTTGTCATCACCTCTTCTCACAATTGCGTCCATCTCACCATTAAGGTAATGCTGAACTCGTCATTTCCTGTTCGGGTTCCATTCAAGAGCCTAAAAAATAATGTCACCCAACGGTTTCCTCAAGGTATATCGAATTCATCTAAATTTCTTTTTGTATATGTGTTAAATGATAGGTTCCTGGTTCGTTCATTACCAGGTTTCCTTGTTCCTCATCCTTTTTGACCGGCTATCTGATCTTCACTAACTAGCCAGAGTAAGTGGCTATTGATGAAGGCCCTAAGACTGTTGGCAAAGACTGTGGTTACACGTGCACCAAGTCTCTGAACTATATAGAAGCAGTGGCTTACTTGTCATCAGTGTTGAAAACTCGATTCTTGTTCCTGGTGTTGAATGGGTCAGATTAACGAAGGTCTGTCTTGCCTTTTTTATCCCGACTGACTGTGGCATCCGCTTGCTGAAACCATTCTATTAACATAAGTAAAAGAGACGAATTCTTTTATGTTTCCCCCTTGATACTGACTTTTCTTTGCTTTGTTTTTAGGTGCCTTTATCACCTTTGTCTTCGCTAGGCTCACTCAAAATCTTATCTTATTTTCACCACCTCTTCTGCAAACCTATTGGTTTTCGTCTGTAGATCTATGAGCTTGTATGACATTAGGCATAAATTGTCCATAATTTTCATATCTTCCATAGTCTTCCTGTCAGCCTACGGTCTATTAGATGATCCGGTCTACAACGTTCAGGAATGTCATTGGTGGCGTTAGGCAGCCATGTCCTATTCCTGTCTTCCGTTCAATCACTTCTTTGAGCTTTCCATTGTAAAATCGGTGGTCCAGTGAGTAATACTCACCAACTGATGCAGTCCCAAAGCTCGCCCAGTTTACTAGCCGATAGTAAATCCAGAAAGGAGAGGAGAAAAGGCATGAAAACTACACCATCTCTACTGAAACTTTAAAGTTTGAAGAAGTATGTTTCACTCTGAGGGTAAGAAATGAGTAAAATGAGGAAAGTGTTGATTAGACAAGACGGAGGCTGTGAAAATAACCAACCAACAACAACAGCAGCAACATACTGCGCCAATCACCATCAACAGGAAGGATTTGAAAGAGGTTACTTCATTCACTCTAGGGAGCATTGTCTCAAATACAGGAGGAACGGATGGACGAGGATGTCAAGTCGAGAATCGGGAAAGCAAGAAACACATTCATCAACCTGAAACCAATCTCGAAATCTTCGTCACTCAGCCTGCATCAACAACAAAATTCGGATTTTCAATACAAACGTCAAGTCAGTCAGTTCTTCTATACGGATCAGAAACTTGGCGGGTCACAATGAATATTTCCAACAGCCTGTTGCACACCTTTATCAACAACTGTCTCCGCTCTATACTGAAGATCAGATGGCCGCCTGAAAGAATCACCAGCAAGAAACTATGGGAACAAACAAAACACGAACCAATCGCTCAACAAATATGCAGGAGAAAGTGGAGATGGATTGGACACTCGCTGAGGAGGCCGATGGGTAACATCGCGCGTCAGGCCAGTGCTCGAGTGGAACCCTAAAGGGAAGCGGCGAGTGGGACGTCGAAGGGTGACATGGATGAGATCATGTGAAGAGGAGCTGAAACAGTATGGATTAACATGGAAGCAGGTGAAAAGTACAGCAGAAGAAAGAAGTAATTGGAGACGTGCAGTTGAAGCTCCATGTCCCATTAGGAACCCAAAGGAACTATAATAATAATAATTGATTAGAGAGCATAAAGGAATCATTGAAATTACTTACTAGTTGAATGAAGCCTATTCACTTCACTTTAGCCATATCGATGCGTACAGCGCAAGTTTATCATAGGCATTAATAAAAACGAAATAAAACCAAAGTAAACTGAACGTCTGGATGGAAGAAATGACGAAATACTTTATCTTAATTTAAACAAAACAGGTAAACAGTATCCAGTGATCATTTATCAGTAGTAATATAATAATCCCTTTTGCAAACTGCTGAACGTTATTGCTTAATCCACAGAAGAAAAACACAGCTTGAAGAGACGTTACTTTTTGTACCTTTTCGGTTTTTTCAGGATTTGACTGATTTCGAGGAGAATCTCATCACTATTGGCTGTTAATTAGAGAATCGGTTAAAATAATGGAGTACATGCTGAACAACTGTTTCACACCAGTTTTGGACGCTTCAGCAATTTGTAATCAAGAGCCCATCAGAGGTTATCCCTTTATCATCCATCCAGTATCGCATGATTCCTGACTTTTGTCAACTGTGAATGCTGAAGTGCTCACCTCGTAACTTGAAGGTCAATGAGTCGAACCCTAATAAGGTATGCCGTAGATGGTACCACACTGTAACTGAAAATCAGTCATCGGTCTTGTGGCTTCCAGTGGTTCTCTGTGTTATATCAAGTTGGGGTGAAATCTACCTGACAAGTATTCGCTAACACTGCTAAAAACTGAGTACATGAATGTATATCTCATCTAGTTGTGGGGAAACAACTGCTTCTGTATGACTGAGAAAGTTGACATTCTCTCGCTGGGAAAGATGGCCACCAGATTATTGCAAACTATCATCAATAGCTGCTTTTTCTGGCAGGTAGTGGATCAGCCAAGAACCCGTTGTTCAACAATGGCGCAGAAGGAAACAGGGAGGTGGATCGAATACACAGTGAGAAGATCACTGAATGAAATCACGCGTCAGGCAGACCAATGAGTGGAACCTGAATTTAAAACGACGAGCTGCGTGTCACTTTGTGTATAACATTGAGGCGATCATGTGCGGGGGAAATGAAAGCTTACTGGAAGTCACTGATCCGCTTATGAACTGGACCGTCAGGAATGGGAGCTTCCAATGTCAGACTATGGCATAAAAAAGAGAAAAAAGAATGTGGGAAGCTAAACATTAGGGTTTATAGAAAACTTATACATTCAAAGCGCTGTTTGGATTTCGGATCAATATAAATACGACTGGTGAAATGTTTAAGTGACATTAGAGGACAAAAACTAAGTAGTACCACGGAAAATCTGAGACAGGAAGTGAGGCATATAAGAGAAGCTTTGGAACTCAATAATTACCCTGGCAAATTAGTCAGAAAATATGTAGAGAAATTGTGAAAATAAAATTAATAGTAATAGTAGTGATAGTGATGATAATAATAATGACGAATTAAATGACAGACATGCACAGGATAATGACAACACCAACAATAGGGAATTTATATCATCAGTAGTATTTCCATACAAAGAGGGAACCTCAGAAACATCAAGGAGAATTCTTCACAATGTAGGCAGGAATAAAAGTGGCTGTCATTCAATACTTGAAAATTAATCTGATGCTCACTCGCGACTGGCAGCCCTATTCAGGCAGTTAACCTGTGGTTCTTGTGGGAAGCCGTGACCAGTAGGGTACAGCAGGTTGAAGATGAGGCAGTAACTCATCGAAGAACACGTTGCGAAATTGTCCCGCTATGTCGTGAATTGGCAGAAGTTAGAATTCGAGGACCATTGGATTGGGTCCCAGTGGCTCAATGGTCTACGAGCTCACTCGCCTTGTAACCGGAAGGTCCTGGGTTCGAATCCCGGTGGATGCGCACTGCCGAAGAGTTCCAAAACTAGGACGAAACAGACGGCTGTCCAGTGCTCCCAGGTTTTACAGTGCTTCTCTAACTGATGTCAGCTCATGATGAAATCCTGCATGCAATAATAGTAATAATCGTATCCGAAATAACTTCTCTAGTGACCTTTTATTTTATTCATCAGACCATTTTTCAACCAGATCGAATACCTTCTTCAGTCACTGAACACTTTATCAACTTCTCCTATTTTCTTATTGTCACTTTTAAATCAACCAGTCTGTTAGTTGGAAAAATCTTTTTCAGGTTACTTTGAATGTATTCAGCGAGATAACTGAAATAATAAAATCAATATCATTTTTTTGTCAATAAAGAAACGAATGAGTATGTCATGTGTTACAGATAAATAAATCACAGTCTACTATTATTAACCAATGAATTCCATATTGGTTTGTTTATTAGATATATCACACAGTCAGTGAAACAGTATTGTTATCTACTGGATGACGTTTCGAACAAAATTTATCTATTGTTCATAATCATCTCATCAATTATAATCACACGACTTCGAAACTTGAGTTTTATAGTTTTCTTTGTTATCTCTTATCCGTCGTCGTAGGGGTAGTAGAATTTTCCAGATATCTGGGTGGACAGGTGATGAATCACTCCTATTACATGTATTTGCAGTTGATTCGATAAACAAAGCTTCCGTTATCAATCCTGCTCCTTCCACCCTGCTGTTACATTAGATTTTAAAATTGTCATCCTATCCCATGCTATTGTATGGTTATGTGTAACTGCATGTAGTGCTATAGCTGAACTATTCTCTAGATTTCTTATCTGATTCGGGTTAATCAATCTAGATTTTGCTGCTATGTTTTTATGCTCGTCTAGTCTGACTGCTAAGTTGTTTTGTTTTAAAGGCTCCACAGGATTGATCCTTTAACTGACAAACTTGCTTCTAATTGAGTTTGTGGGTCTGAATGCCAACCACTTTTATTCCTGTCTACATTGTTAAGAATTCTTCACCGTAAGGTTTCCGAGGTTTCTTCCTTGTATGGGATTACTACTGGTGATTTAGATTCCTCATTGTTGGTGTTGTCTTGCGCATGTTTGACATGCATGTCGTCATTAATATTGATATTATTATCATTATTGTTATCATTATCACTATCTCTACTATCATCATATGTTTTATTTTTACATTTCCCTAAATATTTCCTGACTAATTTATCCGGGTAATTATTAAGTTTCAAGGCTTCTCTTATATGTATTACTTCCTGTCTTAGATTTCCCATAGTACTACTTAGTTTTGCGCCCTCTTGTCACTTAAATATTTCATCAATCCTATTTGTACTGACATAGGGTGAGGTGAACCGAAATCCAAATATCTGTTTGAATGTGTAAGTTTCCTGTTAGCACTAATGTTTAACTTCCCATCTTTTTTCCTTTTTATGCTGCAATCTAACATTGGAAGCTCCCCTTCCTGACTTTCTAATTCATAAGTGAATTGAATTCCCAGGATGACAGTTTTAAAATCTAATGCAACAGCAAAGTGGAAGGCGAGATTGATAACAGATGCTATTGAATCAATTGCAAATACATGTAAAAGGAATGATTCAACACCTGTACACCCAGATATCTGGAAAATTCTACTACCCCAACGACGACAAATAGGAGTTTTATCAAAGAAGACTATAAAACTGAAGTTTCGAAGTCGTGTGATTATAATTGACGAAATCATTATGAACAAAAAATTCTGTTCGAAACTTTGTCATTCAGTAAATAATACTGTTTCACTGTGTGATACATCTAATAAGCAAACTAAAATGGAATTACTTACTACCACAGCGCAAAAGTTTTACACATATATTAATAACCAATGAAATTAGATAATAATAATACGATTATGTTTGTGTGTTGTCTCTCGCGAAATTTGAACACAATACTGAATCCAAAGACTCTGTCACCTTCAGTTGACATCTTATAGAAGTACATTAAAAGGAGATTCATTACCGAGTTGGGAGAAATCTAAAGAAGGCCATCTCCTTCATTTACCACATCAACATCGTTTCTACTACTACAGGCGGCATCGATAAGGATGTCAAAGCCAGTCACCACAGAATTGAGAAAGCAAAACTGCGTAATCAGTATAAAGATCCACATCACTTAACATAAGGAATAAGATCCAAATTTTCAACACTACTATCAATTCACTCTGTGCTACTACATGGTGTAGAGACTTTCATGCGTCACTAACCTGCATATCCGACAGGCTGCTGAAGACCTTCAATAAGAGATGCTTTTACCAACAACGTATTACTCAGCAAAAATGCAGCAAGGACCTTCAAGTAACTTCATATGATATATTGTTGGGTTGTCATGACGATAATGAGGTGAATAACCCCATCGCCAATTGGTTGTGATGATAATAATAATAGTAACATTTTTATTCTGGACAGCATTTATAAAATGTGCAGAGTTCTCGGAGGAGTTTATTGCATGATATTCCCCCTCATGGAATATCTTCAAGTAAAATATTAATTGACAGTATATCCTGTGACAAAACCTTCCCATTATGGTGTATCTGCTTTGTCTCTTTCAAGAAATCCACGACATCTAGTTGTAAGCCAATTGTAAGATGTTCAGAAGTACATTCTGTGAGACCCAAGGACATTACTGAATAATGGTAATAGCGTGTGTTGGAACACGCTATCACACACAGTCTAGGCCATTCCTCGAGTTTACTGTTAACTTGAGAATCAGGAGTTTATAAATATTTCAAATACACAGAAGAGTAGATAATAATACCATTAGGGGTGATCATATCTTAATCGATTGAAACAAACCGAAGGAGAGAAAATATATGCAATATAGAGAATTGAAATTTTTTGGTAAACCAAGTTTTAGGCAGGCCGGCTTCATTATTGTGTCGTCAGGTGAAATGAACTCATCACCAATTTTTAACGTACCTGTCTGTCTCCAATTAATATGATCGTGTTGACAGTTGATATGACCTAATGGACTTATGCGTTGGTATAACAGTACTGACGCAACGAATTACTCAACTTGGTACCTTCCACTTTACTGACCCACGTAAATATCAAAATACAAAGACTGGCTTGCGATTGTTAGGTAACAATTTTACTAAGAAAAAGCACTTCATATTCACACATTTTTAACCACATTAAAATTTGACTAGGACAGTGAAAAAATAGATCGTTCTGATTGGTTGACAATTTGACCAAGATCAAGGTCAGAAAAAGATAATGAAATTTCGCGCTCATCCAAACACGCGATGAATCATACAATGATTTCTAGTTTAAGCCGATTCCTGTCAAGAGTAGAGCTCGAATATGAAAGTACGAGTTGGGCATGCTTTTCAGAGTGACAAAAAGAAGATCATGTGAGGAGAAAATGAAAGTTTATGGTCAGTAGTGGAACCAGTTGAAACTAACGACATGGAAACTACTCGAATCAGAAGCAGGAAAGAGTAACAGCTACTGTTATGTTGCTTAGGAGTTTCTCATGACTCAACTCTATCATGAAATCCTGTGACCAATCAAATCCCAGCAAATCAACACTTGAACATCAATCGTATGCTCACTAGTGAATGGAGCTACTGGATTAGGTAGTTACAATAATAATAATAATAATAATTTATATTTCGTATAAACGGGTTAGTTTACAAGAAATGCATGTCATTTTTACAGGCACGAGCAGTTATGTTATAAATTACAATCCTGAAGTATCATAAATTAATACTTATTCAAAAGTTCAAATTGTTCGATTATTGTAAAGGCAATCAGAACAGATCCGTAGAAATGTTAAATTGTAAACCGTTTACTAAGTTGTCACCATCAAATTTGAGCGACAACCCAAACTTCGTTCCGTTTCCTGATTGCTGATAGTTATGGTCAACCAGTGAACAGCGTATACCTGGGTGAGTGCCCTGCTGCAAAATGGTATAAAATGCGATTATGAGTAGTGCATTATTGGAAGTATATTTACAAGATAAATATAAGAAGAAGAAGCTATATAGTACTTGAAATGATAGTATACATTTGCAATATGTAATGCTAACCATATTGGTCCAAGCATGGAAACTATGATGTTTTCGATGAAGATATTGGTGCTTTTTATCAAAGCTAACTGACTTTGGGCAAGCAACAAATATGAACAAAGAGCAAATTTTCGCTTCAATAAAATCCGAGGTAGTTAAGATCAGATAGAGTATAATAGTGCGTAAATAAAAAGATTATTATGAGGTAGGTAAGCGATATTTAAGTGAGGAGTGAATTCAAAGATCTGGAAAATTAGAACCCGTAGGACAAGCTGACCTGTAAGATGTCTCACGAATTTCTGTAGGGCCCAACGGGTAGCATCTTGACAAGAAGCTGAACAGGCTTGTAGATGCTAGGAGCAAAAGCACTTTTTTATTTATCATTTAGATCTGTACAACCCTTATTATTTGTTTTGTTGTTGAGGGTCCAGACAAATGTTTAATTCTCGAGCTGTCAAAAAATGCATGTTGCTGTCCTACAGATCGGAGCGATTCACATTTGTGACCACTACCATATCTGCTGATCAGCGTGCGCCACCCTCCTTCCTTTTTGATGCTAAGCTCTGAGATTTTTTCGTAATAAATGTAGTTGCAGCATTTCATTGCTTTGAGCCCGTCCCAATCATACAGTATGCTGTACATTAACAGCTTTCATGACAAGCGCTTCCCATTAGGTTTCCAGATACATCGATACCTGAGGACATTCTTAGCACTATCACCTTTATATACGCATACATGTATACAAGTATTTTTTACAAACGGCTAGGAAATTGCGTTTACTTTAAGAAGTATAAAGTATAGAAGTAGCTAGTATTACAGTAACTTAGTTATAGTCTGTTTAGCTGAGAGAGTTACCTGCGTTCTAGTGAGAAGTTTAGACCAGCAAGTCTGGTGCGAGGACAAATACTCGCCACGATGACATTGGTTAGTGCCAATCGTTCTATATCGTGAATTGGCAGAAGCCCGAATTCATGAACTGACTATTGGATCGGGTCCCAATAGCAGGAAGGTCGTGAGTTCGAACTCGTGTGGCAGGTGTGTACTGATGAAGAGTCTCGAACTAGGACGAAACAACTGGCTGTCCAGTACTCCCTGCAGGTTTTCCAGTGGTTCTGTAACCGAGGTCAGCTCATATTGAACTCTATTAGCCAAGCTTGCAACAGATACGAAAACAAGAACAAGCAATGGCTTCCTATCAAGTGCCTTTCATTTATTCTATACAAACTAGACTAATTGTTGAAATAATTCTCTAAATTACATATATGTATATATGCATATACGGGTAGTATTGATTTGAGATTGATCGATAATTATTTAAATGGTACTTTATTAAATTTTCTATTGCTTTCTCTTTCTTTTGCTTTATTTGTCCGTATTAGTATAATGTTTGTACTACAATTAGAAATCAAAGCTCAACGTGATCAGTGTCATTTACTTCAATTTGTAATTCATATGATTGTTGCACTTTCTAGTATTGCATTCATTTCTTCTCAAGTTTAGAGCTATTGTTATGACCTCACGTTTTTAAAAATAATGGTCACTTGCATTTACTCAACCTTGAACCTCCAATGAAGGCTTCTAATGACACTAAACAGTTTACTTATAAATATAGTAGATGTACTTTAGATGCCATTGTTGTCTTACATCATGATAGTGTCTGTAATTTAGACAGAATTGACAGATATCTGCTCGTTGTGTCTTCCATGATTCACATCTGCCTTTGACTCTGTACCTAGGCCTATTTTGTCAAGCAAGCCGACTGTGACACAGGCAGGATTCTGGATTAGTAAATGACTGTCTTTCTACGTTTCTGATAGAAGGCAGTACACTGTATATGATAGGAAGTCCTACATTGCTCTAATTACTCTAGCTGGTGTTCCTCAATTCTTTCTCCTTCTCTGTTTTTTTTCTTAATATGACTTGCATCATTCCGGATTTCAGTATGAGCTGGCATCGGTTAGAGGACCATTGGAAAACCAACAGGGAGTACTGGACAGCCAACTGTGTCGTCCCACTAGTTTGGGACTCTTCGTCAGCACGCACCCACCTCCAGGGTTCAAAACTTCGACCTTTTTGTTACAAGGCAAGCTTGTAAACAGTTAAGTGACTGGGATCCCATTCAATGGCCAGCTCATGAATATCGACTCCCACCAATTCATGATATAGCGCAACTGGCATGTCACATTGGAAGAACACAAAGAAGGGTATATCTACGATTTTCTGACCACGTACCAAAAAGCTTATGTCTAAAGGGAACAAATGCTTTCAACAGTGCCATTGCCAAGCATCGAAAAATCGCTAAGTTATCAATAGGCAAAAGAGTTCAATTCTCCTCAAGTTTGCTGAAGCCATCTCCATCAAGCGTCTGAAACCTAATTTATGCCTTCAGAAAGAAGCGGTTATCAGTCTTCGTTTGCCCTGGTAACTGGATATTTTCACCTATCTTTGATCTGATTACGTAATCCTAAAAGTTTCCATTGTGCATGGCCATTACTGCTCGGGAGAGTGTTTAATATTATATATATAATTGCTGCATGCATATACTGATTGATTGATTCATGGACTGTCGTGAAAGATGATTCCGTATTCGATAAGTTAATCTGACATAACACATGGACAGATGTTGTATTATTAATAACTGCATGATGGTTCCAGGACAATTTTTCTCCAGCTCATATTCATACGGAATCATTCACATGATTTCCTAACTTCCTCTATATCAGCGATTTTCCAGATAACTGCAGTGGTGATAGCTGGCTGCGAAAAAGCCGAAATTATAAACAACAATTTCCGTCAGTGCTACGTCCGAAATCAGGGTCATGAGGAAACCTTGAGGAACTCAACAACCAATCACAGCGGACTTACCGTGTGCAAATAGGATTCGCAGGTGTATGGCTTAACTTTCTGAGAAACGACCACAAGCAGTACAGAATAACGTTCAGTAAGAAAACGACCAGTCATAAGACGTTGCTGACAATAATGTACATAAAAATCTACAAATATCTCTTGATTTTCTCAATAAACAATCTGTTGCCTGGCTATTGTCTTCTGTCATTACATTGGAATAGGTATGGCGGATGTTCGCTGTCAGTTCGACAGACAAAGATTCGGTGGTAAACCCCTGTCTTTCCACCTAACTATATTACTCTCTGATAACTTCAGCCTAAACCATCCTACTGTGTTTACATGCAAGTCAATGCATCACAAAGATCGGGATTTCTTCAATATTATTTAGGTTATCGACGTCGATCATTCCATATCCACCTTAATTTCTATGTTCTGATAAACTAACTGACTCTGATTTATCAGATATGTTAGACTGTAGATAATTAAGCGAAAACTGGAGAGAAATTTAGACACTACCATCATATTCTAACAGATACTTAGATTCAGAATTATTCCACCCTAAATCAATAAAGGTAGGTTTAGTTAAGTAATTATACAACAAGACCCAGAGTCTTACAAGTTCGTAAGAAGATTTAAATTAAAAAATCAATAAAATAAGGAAATAATAAATAGACGTTTAAGTGCGGCACTGCTAGGACATATCTAGCAGCAAAATTAGTCTCTCTACTCCGAAAATCCTACTCGCTGGTACAGTCAAAAATCGACTAACACCCTTCGTTTGTCACTTCCGAGTGGGGATATCAATTCACGTGTACCTGAAAAAGCAGCTACATTGAGAGAACAGAAAGAAGAATTTATGTCAGACTCTTTGAATATGTACAGAAAAGTCTTCCACTGAAAGAACCGAATACTTTGAACTGGTTCTTTTTTCCTTCACGTTCCACGGTGGAACATAGGGCTTCAAGATACTGGCTTGAAGTTTCTGTAGCAGTGTTTATTTTACAGGATGGGGTTGCTGGCCTCATGCCCAACCATTCCTATTCACCAGTATAATTTCTGGCTTAGCGAAGTAAAAGAGTGCGTCGGCCGGGGATCGACCCCCGGACCATGTGCAGGGTCTGCGAGCGTCCTAACCGCTATGCCACCGACCCATCAAAAGAAAAAGCCGGCAACACCCAGTATTCCCAGCCGGTCACCCATGCAAGTACTAACCGGACCCAACGTTGCTTAACTCCGGTGATCGAACGAGAACCGGTGCTTTCAGTGTGGTATGGTCGCCGACACACAAAGCACAATCCACTGCCTCCAAAGAGGATCGAACTCCCGACCTCTGGTTTACGAGGCCAGTGCTCTATCATTGAGCTATGAAGGCATTGAACTGGTTAGTGATCAAAATCCCAATAGACATAGGATGCCAATTGGACGCACTGGAAGCATTTTAAATAACTGACAAAAGAAACAACCTAAGTCTTCTTTGTTTAGCTGAAGCTACAAGAAAACACAGCTGGAATTTGACCTGCGTGTTCAAAAGGAATCCATCGTAGGACTTTAATCCTCCTGGTAACTGTCATCTGAGTAACAGTTTTTCGCTTGACTTTCACATTATACTCAACTTTTGACCCTTAAGATTTTAATTACTGTAGTAAGTCATCATCTTTTCATTTGACTTCATACACGCCAAATTTCGATTTTCCATCCTTGTAAGTTCTTATCACTGAACTTTATTGTCTACGACTGCGCAATTATCACTGACTTATAACCACCCTTACAACAAAACTGTTCATCTCATACGAGAAACTTTGCTCTTACAGTATATATATATATCTGTATTATAACTTGTTTTACTAAATACTATAGGTTGTACGCAGCCGAAGAGAACCAACGAAATATTATTCCCTTGGGTTTCGAGAAGAACATAGGATTTCGACAACATATCCACCTTGTTCTATTTTCTGCTGTCCTCCTCATCTGGCCAGCTCCACTGTTGCCCATAATCTCTCTTCCCCTTCTCCTCCTCCTCGCCAAACCATCTCCTCAATATCACCCTCGCACTGACGACCTACTTGTCGTTTCCTATTTAAGTCCCAATCGAGCACTGGCCTGCAATGAGCGTGGTGTCATTCGATGGCCTCTACCACGTATGCCCAGTCCATCTCCATTTGTTAGGCAATCGACTCCTCTTTGGTTTGTTCCACTGCAGAGTTTCTTATTGCTAATTCTTTCTGACCGGTTGGTCATTTGATCTTCAGTGTGCAGCCGGCGAAAGCAGCAGTAGCCTGTTGGAAATCCTTTTCGTGACACTCCAAGTTTCTGACCTATATAGAAGGACCAACGTGACATTGGTGTTGAAAATTCGGATCTTCTTCTTCTTTATGCTAAGTGGAGAAGGTTTCCAAACTGGTTTCAGGTTGGTGAAGGCGTAGCTTGCCGTTCCGATTCTGATTTTGTCATTATGCACAATAAGTTTACACAGTAGGCACAATTTTCAGCGTAGTTAATTGCATAATATTTACAACTTCATCCAGTAGTTTCAAGTAAATCAAAGCAGCCATCTCCAGTAAATCATGTGATGCAGTGATGTTAGATCTGAAGAATCAAATAATCCTTTATACGATATTTTCCTTTGATCTCACAGAAATGCTCAACGATAGGCTGCGTCGGTGCTGCAGCGGTAAGGATGCTCACCATCTATGCACATGGTCCGGGGTTCAATCCCCGGCCGACGCACACTCGATATCAGTGGTCGGCCTGCAAAATTGGGCTATCCATATCACATGCTGAAAATTCTAAACTTATATCAAAAATACTGTGTGGAGTCAAGCTATAATAAAAATAAAAATATGTACTAGTACATTTGGAGACCCACACATATAAATGAAAGACTACATAACAACAAGAACTAAATAAAATAAGATGGATTGTCTCAGATGGAAATTCAGGTAGCTCAGAGATTCAAACAGGCCGCCAAACGTAGTTTAGTATAGAAAAGTTTGTTTCTCGAGTTTGACCATGGACTGATATCAGTTAGAAAGCCATTGAAAATCAGGAAGTACTGGACAACTGTTTCATCCTATTTTTGGGGATCATCGGCAGTACGCACCCACCCCATTGTCAGAGTTCGAACCCAGGACCTTCTGGTTACAAGGCTAGCGAGCTCGAATACCATTCAGCCACTGGGATGCGATTTTTCAATGGCTAGCCCATGAATTCTAACTTCTACCAATTCGTAATTTAGCGCGACCACCAACCATTGTCATAGGCAGGAAATCCATCCTCACACTTGACTGGATTACAGTGTTTGGGCCATTGAATCGGGTCCCAGTGGATGTAACCGGAAGGTCCTGGGTTCGAAACCTGGCAGTGTGTGCATACTACAGACGATTCTAAAACTAAGATAAAACAGCTGTTCAGTACTCTCTGCTGGTTTTCAATGGTTCTCTAACTGATATCAATCCGTAGTCAAACTCGAAAATCAATTCTTGAAAATAAAAAAGTTTATCTGTTTTCTTTTTTTATTCAGTGGCGTGTTACAGTCAGTCACTCAGTGAATAGATGATTCCGGATATCGTTTTCTATCATCTTATATAGTAGTCAATTAAAAGCTTCTTAATACGCCATTTGCTATACACTACTCACTACTTATAAGGATTAGTTAAGCACGCAAGCAAGTCTAGTAATAATCATTACGTTAACTTAGGATTAAGCATTTTTCTAAACATGCTATGAGAAGATCAAAAATGTGACAAGAAATAGTGAGTGTTAATCACACAACGAGGCAATTAAACTAAGAGTTATAATTGGCAAACTCGAAAATAAAGTTGCATAACAAGAATAGCAATAACAATAATGTGAACACGGCAAATTTAAACTATCACAGCCAAGACCACAGTGACCTTGAACAACCATAGCACTAACTAGTGCAACAAAAAATCTAGACGATGAAATGAAACAGATATAAAATGCGTCGGTGTTAAATAACTAACTGTTCCATAGAATTCATTAAGAAGATCAGAAAAGATCAAAAGCAAAATAAAAATAATAGTAAAACTAATAGTAATAACATAAATAAAAAAATACAAGGTATCGACAGTTTTCCCAAATAAGGAGGGGACATCTGAGAGCCTACGTGGTAGGATTCTCAATAAAGCAAGAATCAGGGTGGCATTCAAACCTACAAACTCACTCAGATAAGACAAGCTCTTTAGGTTAAAGGACCCAGTTGAGCCAATTAAACAATATAATATAACTTACAAAATACCTTGCAATGACTGTGATTGAGGTCAACTACATAGATCAGTTAAACTAGTAGATCAGGAGAAGTGAGATTATCACAACATCAGAGTTTAGCTAGTGTTAGAATGACTGATCCCACGAAGATAAGTAATTTAGAAAAACAAACTCAGCAATCGCACTGCATGCATTATTACACAACCACACAATAGGGTGGGTGGGACAGAGTCACAATTCTAAAAAGTAATATTGGTAGGTGGAGTGAAAGAGAGGTGGCTGATTACTGAATCCCGGTTCATTGAGTCTACACCCAACACATGCGATAGAAGTGACTCAACGCAAATACCGGAGATGTGGAAGATATTACCACCAGTCAAATCAGAGGAGGATAATAAATAATCTTAAAATATATTCAATTCAGTTCACATTCTAACATTCCAACAAGTTATTTATTTATTTTTTATTTATTTTCCTGACAGAACATCTTATTTCCCATATGACTGTATTTTATTGATAGCACTCATATTATTGTTTCTGAATGTACTTTCTGCTCTTATATTGATTTCATTGAAATGTCCAGTCATCAATTTCCACTCATGTATATAAGTGAAGTAAGGAAGTTGTGTGAGTGAGTGCCTTGATATGGTTATGAGCAGTAGTAATAGATTGTGCTCGAAACGTGGCCATCAGTATATATTTCTGTGTAACAACACTGTGTGATTTTATCAAAATAAAATTTTATCCATAATGAAGTTATACTCTTCCACAGTGCCAAAGTTTTATCCTTAAGCTAATCAGAATTCAGATGCAAAAAGTCGAATAATGGTTGAAAAATGCACTAAAATTATTGCAAAAATGAGAAATGATTATTTTTATTTATTTATCTTTTTTGATTACAGCTTGATTCCACACCGTATTTTCAGTACAAGTATGGAATTTTCAGCATGGATATCGGTAGCCCAAATTTTGCAGGCCGACCATAGATATCGGGTGTGCGTTGGCAGGGGATCGAACCCCGGACCATGTGCATGGTCGGCGAGAGTCCTAACCACTGTGCCACCGACGCACACAATTACACTATGTGATTTTTTCTTATGTGTTGTAAGAATGTATCCCAGTCACTACATAGATGATCTATACAAATATCACTCAAATGACCAGAATGCCAGCTATACTGTCTCTTCAGTCTGGAGAGAGGGGGTCAGAAAAAGTCGACCCCGAAAATTGTACATCCCGACTTACCCTTCGGTGGTGCATATCCGACAGTGAGTGACTAATACGGAACCAAACTAAAAAGCCAGTTCAGATAGGCCATGTATGACCGGCCTCAAGCAGTTATCCCCTGAGCTCTGTGGTCAAGCAACGATAATTTTCTTTCTGTTTCAGATAAGCCAAGAATAAATCAAATTCCACGGTGTGGACAGCCGGAAAGTAACAACCGCCTACACACTTCCATAAGCACACAAAGCCCTCCTGATCCTGTATGAAGTGTCTATATAATTCTACGCTGATTAAATACTCATTCCATAGACTACTGAAGTTTGCTTTCATTCCTTGGGTTCTGACTGAAACAAGGGACTTCAAACTTCTAAATCTCAGTGTTTCTAGCGTCACACCCAACCCTCCCTCCTTTCAGGACTTACCGTAAACTAGGCAATATTTGGCAGTGCATTGGCCTGAAAGATAACCCAGATCTCCAGTGTGACTGATGAGTATTCTACCGAATTTCAATTGATTCATTTGTATTTTACTAGTTGACAGGCCAAGAGAATCTTCCATTCCCTTAATAAGGTAACGACATAACATTATAGGATTCATTCAATTTTATTTTGACGTTCACGAAAAACAATAACTGAAGAAAGGTATCCCAAAACAGGAAGTCCCAGGGTATTCCACGAATTTCGCACAGTTAAAATCTAATCAGATCGCGTTTCATCCGAATAAGTGGTCATAAAAAGTAAAACCAGCCCCTCCCCCTCCAAATACACATGAATTCAAAATTTGTATCAACGACTTATCATCTGTTCAGCCTCAAGTGTGGGAAAGGTTTCCTCGAACCCAGAAGTAAGTAGTTAAATGTAGAGTGATTACAATTCAGAAACATTGTAGTACCACTGCAATGTATATTGTTAGATAGTCTTAGAATATGCTGACTAGCGTCCAATCAAAAATATCCCATACAATCCCACAGGAGGTCAATCGCTAGCCTAAATAGCTCAGTGGTAAGGTCTCTGACTGCAGCACTGTGTGACACAAGTTCTAATCTCAGAAGGGTCATGAGTCCCTTCGAGGTTGTAGATACGCCTTGCTGACTGGTAAGTGCCAAATAGCACGAAACCTAGGTCAGGCAAGGCTTCCCGCCGATTGCCTCCAACCATCTAATATCAACAATTCGCAGTGCACCTTGATGACGAGCCACCTAGCATGGTGGCCACATTGCAAACTTGACTGACAGAATTCAGTCTGCACCGAAGATAGGATTAGACACATTACACTAGTTACTGACTAGAGTCCGATTAAAAGGGAGATTGCCTGTTGATTCACTATCTGACAAAGTAGTTTAAGCACACTGACTGGTAACTATAGC
The DNA here is from genome assembly GCA_944472155.2 of Trichobilharzia szidati. NCBI lineage: Eukaryota > Metazoa > Platyhelminthes > Trematoda > Strigeidida > Schistosomatidae > Trichobilharzia > Trichobilharzia szidati. The sequence continues at coordinate 334,799 of CALYDE020000723.1, forward strand.
ATTGTGGTGTAGGCAGTTACCAATAAACATGAAACCTTAATTCCAGAGCTCCTAACCTGTCGTCTGCAAACCCTTAATGGTAATTCAAAGATCGCCATGATGGTGAATCACCTAGCTTACTCAGTGGCGACGTTTCTGAGAGTGCAGTATTGGGTGAAATAGGTGCAAACCTCTTACGAGGCATCAAATATTTTTTCGAATTGCAGATTCGCCTCGCTAAAGACTGCCGATAATCACGAGACTGGCGGAGTGACCGAGTTACAACAGAGGACGTTGCACAGAAATGTAGCAGTTGCCACACTCCACAGCACACAAAGGTTGAGAAAACAGAGAAGAAAGGGATTCCGACGAACTACAATTAGCAGAAATGCACAGGAGAGAGAGCAACAACGCACAGACATATGAGGATGTGGTGCAAGTGGGTGATTACAAAGGCCGAATACACCTGCACCATTGACAACGATTTGGAGCCACGTCGACAACAATCTCAAGCCATTGGTTCTTAGCATCCTGAGGACTCCAACCAGGCAGTCTGTACCCCCCAACCCAACTTTATACCACTTAACACTGCTTGTCAAGGAAGGCGATGTCTGGGCATGTTGAGCACGTGTCTCAGCTATCTCAATCGATGTAGATTACTTATCTAACACTGTAAGCCTCATTTCAATATTATTCATCATATTATACCACTTAACATGAAAGACAGTACACAAACATCTCTCGGCAAAGACGGTTCGTTTTTTATATATTTCACTATGAATGACCAAGTTTCACAGACATACAGGAGGCCGAAGAACTGCTGCGCAGCACACGCACGTCCCCCAACCAATAGACAGATATCAGATAATCACGAAAAGCCTAAGTCCAATCATCTCACACTATCTAACAACATTTAAGTCAACAATAAAGTTTATCAAAGAATATTTAATGTTTTAATTGAGGCCACCAACTTCATCGACTGTGAAAAAGCCATACAATTTCTTTAACCCTTTATTTTTATGAAAGTGAAACAGTCTGTTGGTTCAATATCTGACAAAATAATTTAAGCACACCGACTACTGGTCACTAGAACAGCGCGGAGGGAGGAGTTACCAATAAGCATGAAAGCTCAAAGCTCCTAACCTGTCGCCTGAAAACTCTTAATATTAAGTAGGTTAAAAATCCCCATTGAGTCATATGAAAAAGAGAAGACGTTCAGCGAAGAGACTCTTTTCAACGGCGAATTCATTCACATGGCTGTACAATCTCATTTGTATAGAATTGTTTTTGTGTGTACATGAGGTCTGTCAAGCTTAGATAATTAATCAGGTAATACAAGGATGATCTAATATAGAAACAAGATTAATTAGACAGCAACTAAAGTAAGATTGAGTTAGTAAGTTAGATGACGTAAAAGGAATCGACCCTTTCATTGTTCATCTTGCTGTATTTTATGGTGTCACCCTTTCTATTGTTTAATTATAACTTTGCTATTTTTATTTTAGTTGTTATTACTAATATTACTACAATTTTATACTTTATGCATATTTTTCTCCGTATTGCTTACAGTAATTTGCTAAATAGCTGCTATAAAAACGTTTTGTTATTATTATGTAATGCTCATTTTTTATTTTTTTTTGTTGTCATTTTTGAGTAAATTAGATGCAATATTGTACTGAATGCTGAAAATTCCTTGCTGTATCATTAGTACTGTTTTTGGAATAAAGCAAAAATTATTATTATTATGTAATTGACTAAAATGTTTGAACTAAGGTCAGGATAGCAACAGAGGTTATTACAAGTAGAGACTAAGTAGAGGTGGGGTAGAGAATAATGCTATTTAAATTAGGTTTAAAATTGAGTAAATAAATTGGATGACGTAACATAAATGACCAGAAATTGAGCGTTGGTCAAGTCAGTAACCGTGGTAATGGGGTGTAGAAATTAAATCGGGTCGAGGTAGGGAACAGGAAAGTTGAGAATATAAAATATTATAGTTGCAACGACAAAATAATACTAATGAAGAGATAGAAAGAAATAGAATTTACCTGTCGGGAATTAAGATAGGTTACGTCCATTGCAAGTGTAGTGATTAAACGAACTTCTTCTGTATGCAGAGTTCAGGAATTAACAAGTGAATTGTCATTGCTTCTGCAGTTTAGAGAAGTTTGACTCGTACAGTTTTAGGAACAGCTTTGTGAATGAATTCGCCGAAAAGAGCCTCTTCGATGAACGTCTTCTCTTAATATTAATTCAAAGAGCACCATGATGGTGATTTCACCTAGCTCACTCAGTGACAACGCCTCTGAGAGTGCAGAAACGTGTGAAATGAGGAGGCACCTCGAAAATTCAGATACTCCTTGCTAACGACTAACTCACTGAGTCTCAACATAGGACGTTACACAGAAATGTACCAGTTCAAGTCGCCATACTTCATATAGGACACAAAGGTAGAGAAATCAGAGAAAAACGAAATCTAAAACAAATCCTATTGGCAAAAATGTACAGAAGAGAGAACGGTAGCACAAAGAAACATGAGAGCGCAATACAGGTAGGGGATTACAAAGAGTGAATACACCTGAAACCACTGACAAAGATTTGAAGCCATGTCAACAGAAGTCTCAAGCCACTGGTTCTAAGCATCCCGAGGACTCTAACCAGGCAGTCTATGCCGCCCTACGCGGCTAGACCGAAATAACTGCGAGAGATTTATGGAGTAATGCCAGTTTTTTGGATCGAACACTTTTAACTCCTTTCCAACCCAATTTTATACCACTTAACACTGATTGTTAAGAAAGGCGATATCTGGGCACACTGAGCAAGTGTCTTAGCTATCTCAGTCAATATAGTTTACTTACCTAACACTCTAAGCCTCATTTCAATATTATTCACCATATTATACCACTTAACATGGGAGACAGTATACAAACATCTGTCGTCAAAGACAGACAGTCCTTTATATGTTTCACTACGAATGACCAAGTTTCACAGACATAAAGGAGGACAAAGAACTCCAACTAATAGACAGATATCACAGAATCACGAAAATCCGAAGTCCAATCATCTCAAACTATCTAAAAACATTTGAAGTTTATCAAAGAATATTTACTGTTTTAATTAAGGACACCAACTTCATCGACTGTGAAAAGGCCTTCGACTGTGTTGACCATGAAGTAATTTGGAAACTACTTCAACCTCACACAATGGTTGCATGGCAATGTCGTGTATATAGTGTTCCACAGCGGAGAACTCAGTGAAGCCTTTAGTGTAAAGACAGGAGTAAAAGAAAAGTGCCTACTAATACCGCTGATATTTCTGATTGTGGTAGTGTAGATTATGCAGACGACTTTGGGAAGCGGGAATACAGTGGACCAATAAGAAAACTCTAGAAGATCTGGATTTCGCGCGTGGATGATTTATGTCTAATTTCACACACACTCGAAGATCTATGTACAGGCGAAAAGCAACAAACTTGCAGAAGAAGCAGGCAGCGAAGACAGGACTTCAAGTGAACATAGTGAAGACAGAGGTGATGAAGATAACCAACGAACCGCAACAGCGGCAAAAATCAGAACCAATCATTTATCTAAGAAGCATCATCTCAACCACAGGCGGACGGAACGGATGAAGATGTCAAAGCCAGCCAGAATTGGAAAGGCACAACAGATCTTCATCACTCTAAAACCAGTTTGGAAATCTGATCTACTCAGAATCAAGAACAAGATTCCGATTTTCAAACTGAATGTTAAGTCGATCATATCTTCTATATATAGGTCAGAAACTTGGCGGGTGTGTCAGGGAAGGTATTTGCAACAAGCTACTGAAAACTTTTATCAACACCTACGTAACGAAGGTCAAATGGCTAGCAGGAAGAAACCCTATTACCCAACAAATACGCCTAAGAAAATGGGGATGTATCGAAGGAGACCATTAAATGACATCTCGCACCAGGCCCACGACGACAAAGGAAGCGACGTGTTATGTGTCACGGTGGAGACAGTGTGACGAGAAGATGAAGATTCATAGGATATCGTGGGATAACAAAGAGACGTACCATTGGAACCCTATGTTCCCCTCGGAACCCAAGGGAATAACAGTAATAATAATAATAATAATAATAATAATAATAACAAAAGACAATATGTATATATATCTATGTATAACCGATAATTTACTTATAAGACAGAAGTTAATTTTTACATTGGAAGAATGTGTAGAGAACACACCTAGAGATAAATATATATATAGCTAACTGCAAAAAACACAAAAACATACATTTACTATATCAAATTATGCTTAATACAAAAGAAAACCACTATGAAAAACAGAAAAACATGGACTGCAAAAAAAATAAAGAAATAAAAGAAATAAACAAGCACATATTGCAATCGTACAAAAAAGCTGTAAGACTGAGAAAAAAAGGAAAATGGAATGGGAATCATAACCTGGAAGTTGTGTTTTCGCTTTTTTTATTGTGGTAAAAACAAAACAATGATTAGTAATCAAAACAGAGGTAATAATAATAATAATAATAGTAATAGTAATAACAGTAAATAATAATAACAGTATACAACAATGGAAGCTGGACACATTAATGTATCCTTTTAAAGCAATAACGGAATAATTTACACCATAGTACTGTGGAAACATAACCTATGGACTGGCGGTTTAATCATCAACCTGACAAGTGTATGTATGCACGAATGTATGTAATAATAAGTAGTATATATATCAATAGCTAATATTAGACATGAATCAAAAGAAACAAACAACTAAAGCATATATATAAAAATTGTTGAACAAAAAAAAACAACCAAAACACAAAAAAGATGTATATTAAAGTTTGTAGAAAACAGACGAGACAAGATGGAGGAATTACTTTATCAAAAAAAGAAACACGGGTATCATTGTTTGTTTGTGTGTGTGTTTGTGTTTTAATCGAATCTATCTATGATTCAGCTTCTAAACGTTCAGTGTGAGAGGAATCGTTCATTTTTAAAAATTCCATTAACATTTCATTTTCATTTGCTTCAATAAATTCTTCATAATCCTGTAAAAGGAAAAGGAGAAACAAGCAGGGGAATACATGTGTATATTTTATCTAGATAGATAGATATGTGTGGAATCGACTATCAATTTATTAATGTTAGATCAGGAGGTAACATCATCTGAAGAACCACAGGAAACTATGCGACACTGGATAGCTATTTCCTGCTAGTTTAGAGAATCTCCAGCAGTACACATCCATAACCAAACCACGAAGGGTAGAATCCAGCGATTCTTGAATTTCAACCTCTGCTATGAATTTGTACTTCTGAAGAGCCTCTGGCTACGACGAAACAACTGTCCAATATTCCCTGATTTTTCATAGTTCTCTAGTTGATATTGGTTATGTAATCCCTACAAAACCAATACCTGAAAATTAATCTGATGCTCACTAGCGACTGGCAGCCCTATTCAGGCAGTTAACCTGAGGTTCTAGTGGCAAGCCATGACCTGTAGGGTGCAGCAGGTTGAAGATGAGGCAGTAACTCATCGAAGACGACATTGCAAAGTGGTCACGCTATGTCATGAATTGGCAGAAGTTAGAATTGATGGGTTGGTCATTGGATCGGGTTACAGTGACTGAATGGTCTACGAGCTCACCTTATAACAATAACCCTTGTGAGTGCGTACTGATGAAGAGTCCCAAACTAGACAGACAAAACAGATTTCCAGCACTCCCTGATGGTTATCCAGTGCTTCTCTAACTGATGTCAGCTCATGATGAAATCCTCCAACCAATCGAAAATAAAATTCCTTCAAACTGCTCGAATGCTCAAAAGTGACTGAAAACACGACGAAGTTGCTTGCGATTCTGGCGAGAAGTCGAAACCAGTGGGTACCACCAAGTTGGGTGTGAGAAAAAATACTTGCCTGTGACATTGACTGGAGATTGAGATACATATCGGACAGTGACAGAAACTAGAATTCAAGGATCAATCATTAGATTCCCTTTCAGTGGCCCAGTGGTTACTATAATCTGAGGGTCCTGGGTCCGATGGCTGGTTGGTGGAGTCATGGGTGCATGCTGTTAACCAGTCCGAATGCAGGAGATAACAACTGTGTAGTATTTACTGATTTTTATTACTTCTCTCACAGATGTCAAGTCGTTACCTAAAACCTAACACTTGATAGCCATTATTTTACACTACAATAAAAGGATATGAACATTTAGACTTGATAACCAGCAACTCAAAAACTACTGGTGCAGATTTTTCACTTTATTTCCTAATTATCAACACTCTAAAATGATAACAAAATCAACTGACCAAACGGTTGCCAAGATTAAAACTGATTGTGAGCAGGTGGGTATTTTGTAACGAGAATAAAAAAAGTTCCCAGAAGAACACGACCAAAATTTCTAAAAATTATGCGACACGAACTAAGTAACCAATGGTCATTTTAAGTAAATATGCATTCACCTAGCTGTTGAGTCTTACTAAAGGTTATTTTGCCTGTTTATAATGCTCTGCAGTCTGACTAATCACTTTTCGGCTAGTAATAATATCAGCCTAATGTGAGATAAAATAATGAGAATTTCTGTGATATTCATCACAAGAATAAACTTATAATCTTTTTAATTCAAGGGACATCCATTTTTATTCCTTGCGCCCCACCCCATCCCCAGCGGAACACACAAAGCTTCAAGTTTTGATGCTTCAGTAGTGGAGATGATAATTTTGCTATCTTAACATCCAACCCTCTACCTTATCTAGATGGTGTGGCTCAAAAGTGCAGAGGGCAGGAATCGAACCCAAACTATGTGCCTGGTTAGGGAGCATTCTACTAATAAAACCACCGACGCACCGTTTATGAAAATGATACACTTAAACAGTTACTTCTACGAAATGTCAGTCTGTTCAAATCAAAACTTGGAAACGAAAGTCATTCAACATCATTACGTGAGACTATACTGCGTGAGGCCCAATGGAAACTATCTGTC